>JAOXYD010072030.1:0-12604 GCA_028565735.1 Pinacopodium congolense
ATCATAAATATAAATCTCAAAATAATTTAGTTAAAATAATTTGATATGTTAAATGTAAAATTTATTATGTAAATATGTGGATATGAGGGTATTACGGATATTATATTAAAAATATAATGACAAAAGAGACAAAAAATAGGATAATTAATTGTCATTAATTATTTTGAAATATTTACCTGAAAAAACACCTTTTTTAAGTATTAAATTGAAACTTCTTTAAAAAGTTGTTTTTTAACATTTGAAAAAGTTAAATTTGTTAAAAAAACACTTCTTAATATTATAGCGAAATATTTATTTAAAAAAAAAAATTTTACGTTAGAAAAAAGTATTTATTACCTTTTCAAAAATTCAATCAAACAAGTGCCAAATCGCTAGTATTAATCGATATTATTCTTCAAAATGGTAAGCTTTTATATCGTTTTGTTTATGCCGGTACTGACCTAAACAAAACAAAACGATATTTAAATCATTACCCTTTATTCAAACAAATAATCTGCATTGCTTCATTATTTATTTTCTTTAATTGATCGCCAGATCTGTACTTGGAAGAAAGTGGGTTGAGTTATTGGCATTATTTTACAACTTGCTTTATGAAAGAGACAATTAAATATGAAGACGAGACATACTCCATCAAGCCCCACTGCATTTGCTTGTTTCTCCAACTACCACAATTTTCATAACGCAATGACTAGAGAGCCACGGTAGGTGGCCTTCTCCTCGTAGGATATACTTTCATCGAAGGTTTTACGTTCTTAAATGCTGATAGGACTTGAAAATTTGGAAATGAAGAAAGGAATACGAGCGAGTTCGAAATTTGGTGAGCATTAAAGGTAGAAATTCTGAAGTATCCAAAGAGGGCAAAATCCAGGGTGTCTCTAAAGCAACGTATCTAATTTATTAAAAAGATGATACCATATGAAAGGGTGGAAGTGGGAAATGGCTGACTAGAGGCATTTAATATGATTGTAGACATTGACGGGTGGACTTCTTATTTTAAATCCTATCATTAATATTATAAGACAATCACACAAAATAGTTATGAAACATTTACTTGTAAATAGTAATTAAATTCATTACCTGAATTGGCATAACAAGTAACTTTATTAATTATTTTTATAAATAATTAATAATATTTTATATAATTAATAAAATTATCTAATTAATAAAGTTAAAATTTATAATAAATTATAAAACTATATTATTCTTATTCTTTTAGTTATATTACTGTATTATATTAGTATTAGTAGATATTTCTATTAATTAATAGAAATAATTAATAAAATTTAGATTACAATATATTATTTTAAATTAAGATTTATTTAAAAAATATGTAAAAATTAATAGTAATATGTATAAAAATTATATTATATTTATTGTATCAATTGATTGTTTGAGAGTTGAAAGTTAAAATAAGTTAAAATTATGTTTACATAAAAAAATATAATATATATATATAAGGAACATTTTGCAAATTTTATAATATTTATGAGTTATTTTATAATTTTTAAAAATTATTCGGTACTAATACTAATATAAACCAGTATTAATGCGGTACCATTCCAAACTGAAAACTAATACTGGCATAATACTGAAATTCATTACATTGGTTCACTCATTTATGAATTGGAATAAGAAAAAGAAAGGGTTAATGAGATAAATTAATAGGTAAATCTGGAAATTTAGGGATTATAACGATGAGCAGAAAAGAGAGTAGGAGAAGATAACTTACTATTAGTAGTAAAATAACTTTGTTTTTTAGTTCAATTCACTCCAAATATATAATTATTTTGCCTGTAATTTGAACAATAAAAAATTTAATAAGTTTATTTTAAAACTGAACATCGTAGGATAAGGCCAGATTTTTCTTCCAA
Source organism: Pinacopodium congolense (assembly GCA_028565735.1). Lineage (NCBI taxonomy): Eukaryota > Viridiplantae > Streptophyta > Magnoliopsida > Malpighiales > Erythroxylaceae > Pinacopodium > Pinacopodium congolense. Next base: position 1,872 of record JAOXYD010072030.1, read on the forward strand.
TTAAATCATAAATATTCAGGAAAGTCTTCCTCGACGGATTTTTAAGAAAAATAAAACCGAACTCTTGCATTTGGAAGAGAATATGATATCCTTCTAATTCCAACGACCACACGCTATTGGAATAATGATAGAAACAGAACAGAACTTTCTGGGGAGCCTGGACCACAACAACTCCAATAATTTGTGGTAGAGTAGGTAATGAATGTCGGTAGCTCTTATCTTGTAAATAAATTCAAATATACCTATCAAATCATCTACTGAATATGTAATTACAACTAGAATAAAAATCATCTACTGATTTTTTGTTTATATTTTTAAAATATAAAAATTAAAAGTAAATAGAATAAAAATTCAAAATAATATAAAATATAAAAATTTTAAAAATGGTCTTGAAATTTAAAAATAAAAAATTAAATCGTGACATTAAATAAATTTAAAGAAAAAAAAAAGAAATGTTCACTTTCTCAATAGGTCCACCTCATCATAAGCTGCCAGCTGACAAACATGAGTAGGCAGACGGTAGAAAGAACAGAAGAAAAGACGTGACATATAGCATTAATATTTCTTTTGATGGGGTCCAGTAATTAGGAAAAACCGAAAAAAAAAAAAAGAAGTCCGGCCAATAGGGAGGGAAAGAGAATTTAAGTCATTTTCATGATGGTCCACAGGAGTTATTACTGAGTGGTCGTTGTAATTGTTAATTAAGGACGGGGAGGCATCAAATTTTAAAATTTATATTATTAAGGACATTTGTTTGAATTTTTAATTATAATTATTGTTTTTTATTAAATTTTATGTATTTTTATAAATTTTTATGTTATTTTTTTAAATTTTTTTGTTATATTAATATATATTTTTTAGTAATTTTTGTGTTTAAAAAATATATAAATTAAATTAAAAAATAAAATCATTTTCAAACAGAAAAATTTCAAAATGAGCTCGTGAGTAAAATAAATCAAATATAAATGATTAGATTCCATATATTAGGATATTTTATATTTTTAATTTCTATATCTTAAAATTTATAATTTTATCTTTATGGTATTTATTTGGTAATGATATAACTTTTCTGTTATTAATTGTTAATTTTTCATATTTCTCTTAAAATAAATTATTTTAGAATTACGAATAAAAATGAATATGATATGAAAAATGAGTTTTATGATAAATAAATAATATAATCAAATGTAAACAATAATTTTTAAAATAGAAAAATTAAATAAAAAGGGTCAATAATTTAATATAATTAATCTAAATTATTTATTATAGAAATTATTCCTGAAGGACTTAATTTGAATCGATAGATGAAAGGGTAAGTCCTGATGGTGGAAATAAATTCTGGGCCCCGTAGGTTTTCGGGGAAATTCATGGATGTGTCCACAGTGAAATCTCTCTCTAAAAATCTTAATGGGAGTATCTGGAGATAGGTCCTCTATAATTCTCCACGGAATCTTCTTACCAAACCTTATCTTTGGTATATTGAGTTATTGATTTTTACTTTTATTATAATTTTATATTATTATATTAATTTTGACGGATTTTTTTAAATTTTATATTATATTAATATATTATTTTTTTAATTTTTTAACTATTTTTTAATTTTTATATTTAAAAAAACAAGAAATAAAACGAAGTGAAATTAATCAAGTCTTTAAAGAAATGGTATCATGCTAAACGACATTTACATGAAAATTAGTAGACACCATAGCTTAAATGAGCAAAGAAATCCTTCTTATCTTAAAAACCATCTAAAAGCAGATTGTTTACAAAAGAAGTTGAAGCCGTTTCATTAAATTTTTAAGTTTAGAAAAAAAATTAAGTTTGGAAATAATTACATGGTGATGATCTGCAGGCTCATATATATATATATATATATAATAAGTAATATATTATAATATTATAATAATTAAATATATTATTATCATATTTATTGAACGGCTACCCACTTATGTAATCAATTTTATATTGTATCATTCGAAAAATAGTACAAAATCATAATAAATGATATCAAGTTTAAATATTGTCTGGTATTGAAAAAATAAAAATAAAAAAATAAAAAATTTAAATTTTTTATTTTAAAATTAAGTTAAAATTACATAATATAATATATTTATAAATTATTTTATAAATTTTATCAAATTTAAAAATTAATTTATAATTTAAAAATTTTATTCAAAATAACATCAATATTAATATGTATCAATATAATATCATTTTAAAAATAATTCTACGACCGATATTTAAAATACCACTGCCCATCTTGCCTTCAAGTTCACATTTCATAATTCCAGGCAACAAACAGATCCAGCCATAGAGAGGTGGCCCGGGCCATCAACTTCACTGTTGTATTAAAGTGGCCCGGGCTCATTCCGCCGTATTAATGCAACTTTTAGTCTCGCGGCCTTTGTATATCTCTCTCCTTTTTTTTTTCATAAATTTTTCCTGAAAAATCTCGTGGCCTTCTTCTTACTAAGGCCAGGGAATAAATTATATGATCCGTACACTATAAATGTTATATAATAATAATAATATATTATTTTATTAATATTTTAATAATGTTATTATATTAGAATCGATTATGAAACGTCAGTCCTATAATCGGTTTTTAAGATAAGATCTTGCTCCAATGCTTACAAGATGGCTGTAATTGATAAAGAGATATCAAAGATGTTTTTTTTAAATTAAGATTTAAATTCAAATAAAAACTAAAGTATAAAAAATTATAAAACGATGAAAATATTTACTGACATTAAAATAGTGGTTTTAAAATAATTTATATAATTTTCTAGAATCACTAATTCATAATTTTTAAGAATGATAGTTACGTGTAATATTAAATGAAGATAGCATATAATTATTATCTTAAAAAAAAGTTAAATTTAGGGTTCATTCAAATAAAAATTAATTAATGTATTCGATACCGTACTGTACTAAACACTAATTAATAAAAAATTGATAAATTTTATACTTGATTCAAATATCGGTCGATACTAACTAATACTAATTAGTAGTACCGGTCAATACCGAGTCGGTTAATATTAAAAAATTAAAATTTTTAATCTTTTTTAATTTTAAAATAAAATTTTTATATTTTAATTTTTTAAAATTTAAAATTAATTTAATATTTAAATTTTATAAAATTTATAAAATAATACTAATATTAACCGATTCCATTTTCAAACCAATTCGACTTCAATACTATTACGATATTTAACATACTGAAACCAACCCAAAAACAAGTGACGTATGCGGCTGAATGCGGCGAGCATACAAAGCAGAAAAAAAAAAAAATCCTCCTATGCACGCCGCACGCAGCCCCGGCTCCGAAAAAAATAATTTAAATATCCTTGTATTTTGTGATATATTTAAAATATATAAGTAAATTTAAATTATTACAAATATTTTCTCTTAAACATAATGTCGCCAGTTTTTCTCTTATTTAGCTGCCCAGCTTGTCTCCCCTTGGGTTCGATTGGAAAGTTAAAGAGACCAAAAAAAGACGTATGATGTCTGAAAGTGATCTGAAGGCACCTGCCTTGCCATGGAAGGTCAAGTTCCTTCTCTCTCTCTTCTCTTTCGTCACGGACGCCGCTCGTCGTTCTGATGGCTCCATCAACCGCAGATTCTTGAGTTTCTTCGACACCAAAGTCTCCCCTTCCGACAGGAAACTCACTAATGGTGTCAAAAGCAAAGATATCATTGTTGACTCCACTCGCGATCTCTGGTTCCGTCTCTACATTCCTTCCAAAGCGATCCCTTTAGAGGGTATCAATGATGATACCAGATTACCTGTTGTTTTCTACTTCCATGGTGGTGGCTTCGCGTATTTTGCACCAGATTCAAAGCCATTAGATGGCTTTTGCCGGCGACTTGCAAGAGAACTCTCTGCCTTTGTCATCTCCGTCAACTACCGCCTTGCACCTGAGCATCGTTACCCTTGTCAACTTGATGATTGCTTCGATGCCCTGAAGTTCGTTGATAGTATTAAAGTCGAAAAGGATTTCTCGAGCTATGCAAATCTCACCAAATGTTTTCTCGCTGGAGATAGTGCAGGCGGCAACTTGGCCCATCACGTTGCACTCAAAGCCAGCGAGCACAAATTCAGAAACATCGAGCTAATTGGCAACATATTATTGCAACCCTTTTTCGGAGGAGAAGAACGAACTGAATCGGAGATAAAGCTCGTTGGAGTCCCAGTCGTGACCATTGAGAGAAGTGACTGGTTTTGGAAATCGGTTTTGCCGGAGAATTCAGACAAGAACCACCCGGCAGCTAATGTATTTGGGCCAAACGGAGTGGACATTTCAGGGGTGAAGTTTCCGCCGACAATTGTTGTCATTGGAGGATTTGATCCATTAAAAGATTGGCAGAAGAAGTACTACGATGGACTTAAGAAATATGGGAAAGAAGCATATTTGGTTGAATACCCAAATGCAGTCCATTCATTTTATTTATTTCCAGAGGTGGGAGAGTCGTCCTTTGTAATCAAGAAGGTGAGGGACTTCATGCAAAAGAAATCACGCCTCTAGCTAATATTTGAAGTAATTTGTGTTATTGGGTCTTTTGACTCCTATGCCATTTCTGTGTTTTATGATAAAGGAAACTAAAAGAGCTGTAACCAGTGCTTGTTGAACAGAAATACGTTTGTTATATATTATTCAGAAATCTTAAAGTATTAAATAATAAATACACAATTTATCAACAAAAATAGCATGAGTAGGACTCAGATTTTCTAAGAAACAACAATTAATTATTTTGACAATCCCTCCTTTATACTGAAAAACTTCAGTGCTTCAATTTGTTTGTATAGTAGTAGCGTCATCTTTCTTCAAAGTACAAACTCCCATCAACCTTTTCAAATTCTGGAAAAGAAATAATTTAAAAGGTTTGGTAAAAATATCAATCAGTTGATCTTCACTCTTGCAGTACTTGAGATCAATTACTCCGTCATGTTGAGATCTCTTAGAAAATAATGCCTCATATTAATGTATTTGTTGCGACCGTGTAACACATAATTTTTGGAAAATTTAATGGCTTAATTATTATCACCAAAAATTACAGTAGATTTCACCTACTTGAAGTTCAATTATGCGAAATTTTTTTTTAACCAAATAGCCTGAGAAGCACATGTTGTTATTGCTACAAATTTAGCCTATGTGGTTAACAAAGTGATAATTGATTGTTTCTTAAATGATCATTCCGTGTTCCTAACATAAAAATAAATCAGACTTACTCTTTCTATCAACCTAATCTCCTGTAAATTTATTATGAATGAACCCCAATAAATCTGATTTCTCACCTCTTTTTTAAAACAACCCAAGCTTTGTAGTACCTTATAAGTACTCTTGACAACCACTAAATGCATCTCCGTTGGACTTTTCATATATCTACGAATCAAATTTACAAAATGCATTATGTCAGCCTCGTAAAAGTTAAATACATTAAACTACCATTAATTTGTTTATAAAGGGTGTTATTCACTTTCTTTCCTTCTCTGTTCAGCTTTAACTCAAACTTAATTAGAGTGCTTGCAGGATTGTAATCTTTCATATCAAACCTACTTAAAGATCTCGAGCATACTTCTTTTGAGAGATAAATATTCCATTTGTAGGCTATACTATTTTTATGTTTAGAAAATAATGTATTATACGCAGATCTGATATTTCAAACTCAACTATCATAGGCTTCTTGAATTCTTTAAACATGACACTATTATCTTTAAGAAATATTATATCATCAACATATAAACATACAATAAGCATTTTTCCTTCATCTCTTGTTTTAACAAATAATGTATGCTCATATGGACATTTTCTGAAACTTTCATTTAAAAAATGAGTTTTAATATAGTTATAGCAAGCATGTGGAGCTTGATTAAGCCCATATAAAGTCTTTTTAAGTTTATAAACTTTATTTTCACCTCCAATCTTCACATAACCAACAGGTTGTTTGATAAATACTTTTTCTTAAAGGTCACTATGAAAGAAAGTTGATTTCACATTTAATTGGAAGATAGGTCAGGTCAAGAGTTTTGTGCTACCAGAGTAATTATTAGTCTAACCATATCATGTTTTACTATAAGAGAAAAAACTTCTCAATAATCCACTTCAAATTCTTGCTTGTAGCCTTCAGTTACCAAGCACGCCTTGTACTTGTCAACTTCTTCATTTTCTTTAAATTTCTTCTTGAACACCTATTTAACACTAATTATCTTGTGCCCCTTCGGAAGATCAGCCAATTCCTATGCGTTGTTCCATTCTATATTTCTATGGCTACAATATCTTTATCCATTCCCTTTCTCCATTTTAATTCTTTGGCAACACTTTTAAAAATGGTTGGTTTATAATATGAAATAAAGCAAAATGGGTGATTGGATTCTCAACTTGATCAATTCCAGTTACCTATTGCCATCCATACTAGTCTCCTTCAAATTTAAGCAAGGTGAACGTTACTGCATCAGTATGTTTTACTATTGTTTCAGTGGCTGTTGGAGCTTCATTTAGTGAATATTTGAAGTTTTATTTGGTGAATCTTCAACCTTCTGGAGATTGTTAGTTCAAAGGTTGCTGCCTTTCTTCTTCAATTTCGTTGTCAAAAAACATTTTAAGAGGCTGTTATTCATTCCAATTCCAAGTGTTGTCCTTATAAAAAATGAAATCCCTAATAGTTAAACATTTCTTTGTTAATGGATTAAGCAATTTATATGTTTTGAATGCTTTACTCACTTTAAGGAAGACATATTTTTCATCCTTGTCATCAAGCTTCTTTCTCTTTTCATCTAGAACATGTGCATATCCAATGCACCTAAAATTTTGAAGTGATCTACAACTAGTTTCCTCCTACTCCAAGCTTCTTCCAGCACCATGTTTTGGACAGCAAAAGTAGGGCTTTTGTTTAAGACATAGATGCTCTAATTTATAGGTTCTAACTAAAAACTTTTCAAAATTATTCTTTTTGCTAACAAGATTCTTACTTTAATCAGTATGGTTTTATTTTTTTCTTTCTAACACATCATTTTGTTGTAGTGTGTAAGCAATTATAAGCTCCGTTTAAATGCTAAAAACATAACAAAAACCTTCAAGCTCTTTGGAACAATATTCTCCACCACATTCAATGCGTAGAGTTTTAATGATTTTTCGTATTTCGTTTTCAACATGTACTTTGAAACTTTTAAATGCATTAAGAGCTTCTGATTTTCATGAAAAAATAGAGCCAAGTTTTTCTTGTATAATCATTAATAAAGGTAATTAAATATCGTTTACCTCCATTAAAGTAGGATTTATTGGTCTAGATATGTCAAAGTAAACCAGTCCAATACATTTTTTGCTCTTTATGGCTTGCCTTAAGGAAATTTAAAATGGCGTAGTTTGTTAACAACACATTCTTCCCAAACATGCAAAGAAATGCCAACTATAAGAAGACCAATCACCATCTCTTTTTGTTGTAGAGTTTTAAACTACCAAAATTCAAGTGACCATACTGAAAATGCCAAAGCCATAAGGAATCTTTCACTTCAGTCATTAAAAACAAGAATGAGCACATTCAATATTTAATGGAAACTACCTATCCGAGCTCATTTATACAATAATAATAGCACCTATAGAAGGATCATATATTTCACAAGCATCATTCTTAATAGTAATTAATATAACCCTTCTCTTGCAATTGACCAACACTCAACAAGTTACTTTTTAAATTAGGAAAATAAAAAACATTGGAGATTATTTTTATAAAACCATTCTTGGTTTTAATATTAATGCCACACTTTCCTATTACATTCATTGTAAAACAATCTCCAAAATTCACAGTGGAATGAATATCTTCATTTAAGTAAGAGAAAGAATAATTGTTACAACCATTGTGGTTGCTATAACTTGTATCAATATACCATAGATGTGAGTTCTGAGGTTCATGATTATTTTGAATTGTCATTAACAAAGTCTCCACTTTTTTCTTTTCTACAAAATTCGATCTTTCTCATTTTTCTTTCTCTTTAGACAAGTTAGCATGGCATTCAAATTGATAGTGACCTAAGTTATGACATCTGAAACATTTTATCTTGGACTTGTTAAGTTACTGCTCCCATCGTCTGTCTTTACCTTAAGTATCATCTACTTTAACATGCCTACCACCATCCTTATTTCTGTTGTCTCCGCCTCCTCTTCCCTTTCCTCTTCCTTTACCTTTTCCTTGTGAACTTAAAGAATACGTAAAAGTAAAGGCTTTTAAAGATTGTTCCTCCATAATTGAAGTTTTGTTCATCTTTTGTTTATGGACTAATAAAGAGCTTTGGAGTTCATTAAGGGAGAGTACATTAATATCTTTAAATTCTTCAATTAAATAAACAACATATTCAAATTTTAGTGTTAAATAGTGCAATATGTTTTCAACAATGGCAATATCTTTTATCTTCTTACCATAGAAGTGCATATTACTAGCTATTCCCATCATCCTTGCACAATAGTTGGTAACTCATTCACCTTCTTTCATTTTGAAGAATCTTAAAGTCAATTCTCAAAGGCTTTAAGCTGTGCACGCTTAACTCTTGAAGAGCTTTGATAATTTTTTCTTCATTGAATCCCAAATATCCTTGGTACTTTCTCTGTAAAGTATGGCTTCCAAGATAGATCGATCAATAACTTAAAATAAGTAATTATTTCCTTTCAAATCCTTCAACTTTAGCCTCCAATTCCTTTTGTTTTTCATCTGCAAGTGTCACTCCAGCTGCTAGTGTTGCTACACCAATTTCAATAACTTTTCAATACTCTTTGGACCTTAAGAAGTTTTTCATTAGCATGCTCTAATAGTCGTAATGACTGTCAAAATATGGAATAGTTAGGTGTATAAAATTGTCAGAAGCAATTGGTGGACTACTGCTCTTTTATTTTGCTCTGATACCACCATTAACAAAGGAAATTCAAAGAGTATAAAAGAGTGCTATAACCGAATCTTGTTGAAGAGAGATACGTTTCTTGTATATTATTTAAAATTACTGAAGCAATTAAATAAACAACTTAAAAACAGAAATAATGTGAATATAAGACTCTAAATAAAGTTATATTCTGCACAATCACAGTAACTAAACTCCCAAAAAGTAGGATAACTTTGACTATGATTTAGAATTTAAAAGAACCGTGTAAAAATTAGAACAATTATTTTAACAAATAAAACTATGTTATTGCATATAGAACCATCGATAACATTATACTTAAGGAGCTACTCATTCGATTTCTAACTTTTCTTGAAAAGATCTAAGAAAATGTTCGTGAAAAGGGAACTATGAACTTGGCCATGGTACCTCCCTACCAACCATTTGAATAGAGTGAATAATCTTTTAAAGTGCTATCGAATGCGCGTATATCTATTGTAAGCAGAAAAAAGTTTAAAATTGTAGAAACCACCTTAAGATGTCAATTGTAGATGAAGAGGCTAATGGTATATCAAGTTTTCTTAAGATCCAATAGGATGATTAAAACTATATTTAGAAGAATGTATTGAAAATTTCTACAATAAGGAAAATTTAACATATTAAATATTGATTATTACTAACTTTCATATCATCATCCTAAACTTTTTTGAAAATCTATACTTAAATGAGGGCATAAAAAAATTAAAAACATGAAATATTTGTAACTAGTAACTATTTGGCATCATGACTATGATTTTGTGAAAGAATTTAAATATTCATATATATTTTAAATATACGGAACATTTCTCAAACCCTATAAGTAAGTTTTGATGCTTTTTAAAGGTTGGAAAAGTTTACAAGGTGAGCTTGAAAGAAGAAACAACTCTGCCTTCTTAATCCATTGTAATTAATTAGTTTTCTATACTAAACTTACCACGTTTTATTGGATTGTCTACTTTCCACTATACATAAATTTACAGAAAAAGTTAAAACAATTACTATATCCATGTTTATTGAGTGCAACACTATTTGTTAGGATTCGAAATATCAAATTACAAAGTTCTCGTTCCATAACTTTATGAGACTGTATATAATAAATTATTTTAAGTTCAGCTTAGTTTGAAATAAACTAATTAAATTAAATTGTGTTTGATTTTAACATCTAAATTTTATTAAGTTCAAGTTATGATATTCAAACTTAATTAAACTCGACTTCCAGTTCAAAATTTAAGAAACTCAAGCCTAACCTCACCCATTGCCAACTCTAGATGAGACTACACGTCCAAGATTAGTACCCTATTATATATCATTGATTGTCGTTATACAGTGATTTGATTATGTGTAGCTAATTTGTAAGTATAAACACTCAGGTGTTGACGATTATCGAAACATTACGAGTGTTAACTGTTAGTAAGTCAAATAAATATGGCTTATAGTTAGTCAAATATAGGTGGCTCATTCCATAAATCTCATATTGGAAATGAGTAGAAGTTGTTAAGGCTTCTAAACCTATAAAAGGAGCCTCCCTTCCTCCTTAGAATTCATTCCAAACTTGACAAAAGTATTTCTCTCCTTTTGTAGTATTTCACTTTTATTCCTACAAAATAGTGAAATATCAATTTAGTAGTGTTCGAGGAAGTAGGCAAAATTGGCCGAACCTCGTCAAATTATGGTGTTATTTATTTGTCTATTTAATAGCTATTATCAGGTATAGTTATAGTGAATTATTGTGCTATTAAATTACATGTTAGAAAAATTCTGTCTAAGGAGATTGGTATTTAAGTGGTCCGCTTGTGACCCTCCAGTCTTTCCTGGGAATTTACCT
>JAOXYD010072039.1:0-12603 GCA_028565735.1 Pinacopodium congolense
TTTGTGTTTTGGTTTTGTGTTTTGTTAAACATAGAAATCGAAAAAGAAAACACACTAATACAATACAAAAATCGAGGACAAAACACAAAAACCAATACAAATAAGTAAAAACTACAACTAAAAACCACAACTAATAGTAATACCAAACGACCTCTAAAGTAACACAAATAAGGGTCAAAAATTAAAAAACAAGCTATTAGAAAAATTAAATTAGACATTCCATTACCAAAATATCTTAAGTTCAGATAATAAAAGGCATAAAACATAACCTAAGAATTACCTAAGAAAACCTCAAAGTATGGAACTAAAAATGAAAGAATTAAAATAAAGTAATAAACATCAAAGCATTTGGAAATAGAAATAAAACACTTGAAAATGAAAAATAGAATATAAGCTTATGAAAGAAACAATTAAAATGGAGGAAAAGAAGCAAAAAAAAAACAAAAATCCATGGGGAGCTCCAAGGAAAATGCTACCATCCACCAAAGAGAGCAAGCTCCATATTGATGTCAACTCCACCCCTTGGAAAGATTCTCTCCTTTTTAATTATTGCTACCTACTTTTATATATGGAAAGCTTTAAAGCTTTCTTTTATCTTCTTCTACTCTTAAGGCTACATGCCCTCTCATCCTTTTAAGCTTTATTTTTTCAAAAAACTTTTTTGCTCTTTAAAAGTTTCCTTGGTACTATTGTAAAGCTTGTTTAAGATTGTTGTCCTCATCTCCAAAACTTGTTAAAATGCCACTTTTCCAAGCTTTCTCTTTAGAAACGATTTTGATGCCAATTTAAAGGAGCAAGTCACGTGGCCCACTAGTAAAGAAAAAAATCCTACCATTTAAACATTTTTACTCCAATTTGCTTTAGAAATTTGTCTTTTTGATTCTAAATGTGTATCAAGAAATCCAAACTAGAATTTAACACAAATTGAGCATTTTATCATGAAAATAGGATTTAAATCACATGAAAAATGCACAAGAAAACATAAGATAATTCAATCCTATCACTAATCTAGACAAGAATTTTTTGGAAATAGCAGTCCTTATGGTTCGAGACCTAGACTCACCTTAACTATATTACATTTGATAGGTACACTTGCCTTTTCATATGGTGTCATATTGTTTAGTGTGTTTAAAGTTGTTATGTATTTTAAAACCTAAATATGCATACAACATATCACTATGCCAAGGACAGAAAAGTGTTCAAATGATAAACATGAATTAGGTTACGCCTATAAGCATGCATCGCCTACTAATAAGACCAATCTTATAAAAAGGAAAAACTTGGATGATGAATATGTATATAGGCCACATTAACAAAAGAAGCGCATAATTAGAATACAACATGGGAAGAGATATTGAGAATAAATGTATGGACCAAATACTAAAGCTATAAAAGAACTACAAGGAAGATATAATGCTAGGATATAATGTTACTTACGTAGGAAAAATCAATATAGAACAAGTTTTAATGAATTAAGACCCAGATATGTATATAGATATATATTTAGGAGTTATACACCATTGTTTTTCAATTATTGTGAATATTATGGACATGTGGAAAGGTTTTGTTATGATAAGTTAGGAAGTAAGAATGTCACCCCAATAGGTTGGAATGGTGAGAATGTATCTAACTCGAAAGAACCCAAGTTATTATAGGTATAAAAACTTTGATAAATCTTATCTGTAGGTCAATGGAAATTAATTCTAAAAGGAATAATAACTAAGATATATTGTTAAAAGAAGTGAGAGAGGAAATCAAATGATAATTTTTTATATATAAAAAGGATGCTAAATGGTTGTTTTGATGATACTATATCTTTGTTTATAAAATTGATTGATACTTAATTTTTATGAAGAAATTAACATAATTTCATTGAATGAAATATGTACAACTAGTTATATCTTATTATAAGAAAAAAAGGGCTCTTATAAGGTTTAGCAAAACATGCATCTTCATCTTTATAAAATGCACTTTTGAATTTGGTCACTTAGCTCCCAAAGCCATTGTTTTGTATAAAAGATATTTACACTTATTAATCTTTAGTAAGGAGGTTGCAATATGGACTACTCTAGGTTATATTGAGGTAGTATAACATACATACTCCAAAAAGGGCGAATCTAGGAGCTTCCATTGGTGCATTCCTTTACTTTTTTAGAACTTGAAAAACTTCATAAAAGTTAAGAGTAGCATTTTACCTTATACAAGGGTCTAACTTATCTCCATTTGTCATAGAAAAGAGAAGTTGTTTCACCATTGCCTACTATATATGTAATGTTATTTACCATGATACTCCATAACTTTAATAAATGTATAAAGAAATTGGAGTGGTTTCCTTTAATTTGAGCTTCCTACATATTACTTTGCTACAATATATATCTATCTCACCTATATAGACTCTTTATTATCAAGCAATTTCCATAGCCTCTTCCTAATAAGCTTCTTATCTTGACTACAATTCATAGAAACCTTATCAACATCCTCTCAATTGTTTTAATAAGCCCTTTTATTACGAAAAAATGACTAGATTAGTAGATATGCATTGAATTGAGAACATATTTAACAAGCTGAAATCTTCTTGTAAATGAAAATGCATTTTTAATCAACTAAGAGCACTTTTTCAATGGATGAATTTTAGTGGTAATAGGTAGGCCTAAGTAGGTAAAGGGAGGTTCTTTTCTTTTCTTTTATATTTTCTTTTACAAAGATACAACCTTTGAGAGCCAATTTTCTTATTATTGGGCAAACATGAATAACACCATAAAACTTTTTACATTGATGTGTAGCCCTAATAAAGGCTTGAAATTGCTTAGGGAGGTCATAAGTAAGCTCAGGGGATTTATCCTAAGATTTGACGAATAATAACTAGTCATGTAGAAATGACAAAGTAAATAACCCCACTTCCCTACATTTGTTGTGGTATTTGAAGCATATACTTTGTTAAAATAAACTTTTATGACAAATATCCATGATGATCCTTTTCTTTTGTAGCCTTTAAAAAGCTCTTATGCAATGAGGATATTATATTTAAAAAATCTATTCTATATGAATGTGACTTGTGATTCACTTAATATTGCTTTCATTGCATTTTTCTTTCTTATGATCAAAATCTTTGAAATAATCTTGAATAATATATTGTAACAAGATCTAGGTATGAAATCATTCAAGAAGAAAGGATTAATTATCTTAAGGGTGGGAGAATGAATGCTTTCTTGACTTTCTTTAGCAATTTTCCACTCTCATATAACTGAAGCATAGTATCAATGATTAATAGCTGATTAGAGGCTATGTTTTTTAATAAAAATGGCCATTGATCCATTAGGTCATAAGGCCTTGTTTAGATTTATTTTAATGATTATCTCTCAAGATCATTAGAAGAAAATGATCTGGTTAGTTCCTGCATTTCTTACTTAATAAATACATCTTACATAAAGGATTTAGGGGTGGTAACTATTGAGATGTTGGTTATAGTGGTTCCTAATGTATTTTTTAAGTATAAAAGAGCCTCATGTTTGAGTTCCTCCTAGGTATGTGCAATATCTCCAACATATTTTGGAATTGAGATGATCCTACAATGAGTTTTCCTTGCGATCATAGTTTTATGAAAAAACTTGGAGTTTTTATCTGCTTCTTTAGCCATTGAATTCTTTATCGTTGTCTTAATATAGAGTTACAATTATTCAATGCCTTACATATCTATTTAATTCCCTGCTTTCTTTTAATAGTAGGTTTCCATCTTAAGTTGTTGTAAACTTCCTATTGCACTTCATTAAGCTTTTCTTTCGTCTTTAATACCTCCTTAAAGAGTTGGAACTTGTAACTTCAATGTTTAAGACTAGGTATTACTTCTATAACTATTTTGTTTCCCTCTTATCTTATTGATTTCATTATGTTTGACCTAAGATTTCCTAAAGTTTATTAACCCTCACTTGAGGTATAACTAATTTTTCCTAGTTGAAATAAGATAGAATTAGTCTTGCAATATCTCAATCTATAAAACCTCTATTAGACATTCAACTAGTTGGGAAGCAATCCTCTAAGTAATTAATCAAATATTTAAGATCTCCCTTAAACCACTTGAAAATTTGATGCTTATAGGTCTATTGGGATCCAACTCTCAATGTACAACCAAACACAAATTCCCTTGCTCAATCTATCAATCTATTACAAGGTATGAGCCTAATAAACATAAAAAACATTCATTAATTGAATCAATGACAAGAGTTTCACAAAATATTTCAAGAGAAATTCCTATAAAGAGTTCAACCACTCATGACAATAATAAATGCACCAATCAGTATGTTTTCCATACAAAAACATATAGAAGAGAGAGAAGAAGAGAACTATGTGATGCTTAGAACTCTTCTTTTCACTCCCTCAATGCTGAAAAATCTAGAAGTTGATGTCTCTTAATGAACCCCAAGGTCAATGATGTTTCCTCTTTTAGGTGGTAACCAGAACTCTTGTTCTTACCCCTTTTAGTATGTCCAATTATGTTATGTATAGGCTCATGGGGTTTCTAACTCTTAAAGATGTCCAAAAGTGACTTCCAAGTCATAAAATTCCATGATGGACATGTCATATTCGCCACTCTACTATCACCCTAGTGCTTAAGCACAAGGGTGATAAAAACTTTAACTCTAGGTAGTTTCAGGATTGTTTAGTTGCATGATCATGCACTACGATTCTCTAGCTTTCTAACTTTCGACTCTCCTTAGTCATTCGGGTATAACTTCTTCTACATACCTTTAATGGTCATGATATGTGATAGCAGGTTCCTAATGATATTCTTGCACACTAGAAAATTTCATAACAATCTGAATTTTAAAAGTGCACCTAATGTACCATCCAATTCACCTAATCATCCATAAATCAAAGAAGATCAACTCATTCCTCCAATAAGCTCAAAATCTTGCCCTTAGTCACTATAAACATTAATACACAACCAAATACATAAAAGAAAATGATAAGAATGCAAAAGATCATAATAACTAAGCTTCAAACACATAAACAACACTTAAAATACCCTAGAAACATAGTTTAAAAACACACCTACGAACTTCCTCAGATTTAACACCCTTGACTTGTCCTCAAGAAAAACATTAAGTTAAAGGCACATAAGATGCAATAATGGATGATAGCTTGAATGCAACCATGGTAAGAGATCTCATAGAATTGGATTGGCTAAGAACTCTAATCATTCAAGATGATCGCAAAGTATGCACTTAATCCACTTACTTTAGGAATGTCTTTGAGTTGAAAATGCATATTAGTAAGAGCATTACTATCCCATTCTTACATCAAAGACTTTTGTAATAATGCACTATGTCCAATTACCATGTGAAAAGTAAGCCATCATTACCTAACAACTTAGGAGATGTCTTGATTTTGAAAGAAGAGATCTATAGGTTTCACCTTTTTCAATTAAACATCAATTATTTTTCATTAGCTAAGAATAACCACCTAGTATTTTTACGCGATTGTTCACATCTTTAGGGACACACCTCCGGTTATTCAACTTAGTAATGTTATTTTAGGAAAACTAAAGTGTCATTTGGCTTTTTTACGAGAAGGTGTACGTATTTAAGGGTACCCTCAATTACTCAGCCAAATCACCTCTCATAACTAGCCTATTGGCTCTACTTTTAACTACTTTTTTGTTTAATTTATTTTTATCACACTAAAAGTTAGCAAAGCAGTCATTACATTTCTTAATTCATTTACCTTGTAATCGTAGGTCACTACTCTCTAATCAATTCTTTCCATTGATGATCACTCATAACACCTACAATTAAGTCAGATTATTATATAAAGTGCATTCATCCAAATGTCAAAGAAGTAAGAAAAGGTACACAATATCATAACTAATTAGCAATTTCAATGGAAAGACAATCATAAGTGAACTTCATGAGGTCATACATCTTCCATATTAAAACAATCGCATTCCTAGTTAACCCAATTCCATTTAAAGTCATGCCATTTATGCATTCAAACTTATTCCAATATCATATAATGAAACCAAATTATGCACAAATAATGAAAAACAAATACATAAAATATAAGAAATTCAAGCTCATAAGCACAATG
Source organism: Pinacopodium congolense (assembly GCA_028565735.1). Taxonomy (NCBI): domain Eukaryota; kingdom Viridiplantae; phylum Streptophyta; class Magnoliopsida; order Malpighiales; family Erythroxylaceae; genus Pinacopodium; species Pinacopodium congolense. The sequence goes on from JAOXYD010072039.1 coordinate 6,085, forward strand.
TCACACAAAATGCATAAAATGAAATGTAGGTGTACCTCCCCACTTTTAAAGAACATATTATCCTCAGTGTGTGTAGAAAGTACCCAAAAAAAAAGACAATGACCAAAGAAGCAATAAAAAAAAGTAACATAACAAACATGCAAAAGAGATAAACAACAAATAAAAGAGAGAGGAATGAGAAAACTTATGAAGAGGGTTAGGGTGATGGCGTTAGAGGGGGCACTTGGAGCCCTTGCATCGTGAAGTGATTTAAGCACATTTTTGGTGATATTGTTATTGGCATGTTACTAGATGCAATTATTCATCCGTTTAATCGATGCCTTATTCCATCTTCTTATTATTAGTCTCCAAGAAGTTGAGCACTCATTCTGAACCTAACTTCTTAGATTCGTCACTAGATGCATCATCAGATTCAGTTGTAGCAGTGGAGCTAGAAGCTCCTTGGGTGAACTTGTGTTTAACGGTAGGACTAGAGCGAGGGTTTTGGAGCTTTGTATTATAATGCTTTAAAATTTCAGCTTTTCTCAAATATGTGGAATTAAAATATTCATAATGTATTGTAGTTAAACCATTAATAGAACTTGAAAAATGATAAGCCAAGGTAGTAGCAATGTACCCCATGCTAAATAGTTTCTCCACTTGGCAACAAATTGGACTAAAGCATGAAATATGTAAAAGGATGTGTGAAACTTAACTTTAGAATCTATGCACCATAATAAAAACAATTCCTTAGAAGAACATTTATTGCTTTGAGTCTTATTAAAAATAGCATAACACATGAAATTATGCAAAAGCAAATGTTCTTAACTTATAATGTAAGCGTTGGAAGCATTATGAGCAATGAAATCATAGAATTCAATTAAGCATTTCCAATTCCTTATAACTAGAAACTCTTGATGCGTATCTTTGACATGTGATTTTGGGAAAGAAAAAATCCTATTCAGCACCTTCTTAACAAATTGGTGAGCTTGATGTTCAAGGTCAAATTGATTGAGTTTTTGTTTATTATTTATTGAATTATGACCCTTAACATAGTGCTTAAATTTATGTTTTATAATGTTTAATTTGTAGGAATTGAAGAGTAAATTAAGGTTGGAGTAAGAAAAGCAGAAAAGGTCATTTTCTAGGACCAATAGAAGGGTCTAGCTAGACCCCCGTATTGGAATGGTGATTTAGGGCCAATACGATGGGCTAAGCCCGCCGTATTGCCTCGAGTCAACCTATCGTATTGGAGGTAAAATAAACATCCACCTTAATTATGCACAGTTATGGCTTGGGCGTGATATTAATTAATGATGTTATCTTCTAGTACCAAGTGGGAGGCTCTTAGACTTAAAAAAAATAAAAGAAAACATCTGAGGCACGCTTGGAATAGAGGGAATCAAATATGAGTTTTAGAGTCCTTCTCTCTTAGTTCTTTCTTATAGTTTTATAGCTTCAAACACTTTCAATTTGAGTTTTAACGTGTTTTCTAAATTTCTTTTTGTTGGAGTTTGTAGTTGAGATATATATCCATGTTTCTAATCCATCATAAGGGCTTTTAAACTCAATATCATTATATATTTGCTATATTTTCATATTAATCAAAGTTATTATCCTTAAGCTTATATTCTTGAATGTTCTTTGATTTTTATGAAAGAATGTATTGATTTAAAAGCTGTTTTGGATTCTAGAACCAAATTGGGAGATCAAGACATGTCCAATATTTTTTATTGGATATTTTTGTAACTTTTAAACTTATTTTTATAGCTCATAATTTTGGATTTCTGAAGGCATGTTGGGTAAGTTGTATATTTTGTATATTTTGATCAAGATGTATGACTAAATCATTTTTATTGGGGTGTTTTTATTAGTTACGTGATCGTACAGGCATGTAAGAGGGTCTGATTTGCGTTTATTAAGGGTCTAAAATTTATGATTTTAAGCTAACCTCTTAGGATTAGAGTTAACGATAATCTAAGCTTAAGATATCATTTTAGTTTGTTGGAAAACTTAATAAACAATACAAATTAATCAATAAATGACCAAACTTTGATTTTTTGTGAGAGTTAGAGATTTAGGACTACAAATCTAGAAATCAACTTTTTGAAAATAATGTCTATTAACTTGATTTAAGGAATAACCAAACTATTAATATTAATAAAGGAAAAGCAAAGTGTTAACCCTAACTTTGCTTTGATTTTGTGAAGGAACTCTAAATAAACCCTTAAAATTATTTTGAGATAAATTAGATCATCAATAACCAAATCCGTAGCTAATTTTCACATTTGGAAAATTTTATAAATTTTTTAAAGAAATTAGAAATCATTTTCAAAGCGTTTAAAACTAGTTAGAGTAGTTTAGCATTTTTACGGTTTTTAATAAAATTATTTGGATCTTCCTAAATAATTGTGATCTAATTAAACTAGTAATTAACCATTTTCCCTTTGAGATCATCAATTATTGTTTAAAATGCTACACTTATTACTTATTTGATAGGTACATTTGCCTTAATCACATTGGTTTTCAAAGTAAAATTGTTAAAGGTATTCCAATTTCATAATCATTTAGCCAACGAATAATAAGTTTTTTACGTTGTTGCTTGGAACATAACCTTGATATTAGGAAAATTAGTTTTAGTTACACTAGGACTTGTAAAAATTATTTTCATAATTATTTTTTATTTATTTGCTTCTTGTTTTAATTTGTGTAATCTTATTACTTTTTGATTATCTTATTTGCCTTATTTGTTTATTTGCCTTTTTTAGTATTTTATTTAATTTTGTATGTGTACTCGGGGATACAATACTGAGCTAGTAGACTTCGATCCATAACTTGAGCACACGTTAAGAAGGGAAAACAAAGAATCTCAAGTGACTACATCTGATCTGTTAGAAGTAGGAACATCTAGTGTCATAAAATTAGAACCTATAGAGATGGATCTTGAAGAACATGTAGTTTTAGGACCTCAGGTAGAAAATAGAGACTCAACTATGGTGGACTGAGCATTGGGAAACAGAGGTAGACCTATAGTTAGTATTATTTGGTCCAGAGTTACTGCAAATAATTTTGGAATCCCACATCTTATTATCTCTATGGTTAGGTTATCACAATTTGGACGTTCAAATCCCAATAAACATTTACAAAATTTCCTTGAGATTTGGGATCTTTTTAAAAGCAATGGAGTTTCTGATGATGCAACTAGGCCAAGGTTTTTCCTTTTTCTCTTCATGATAAGCTGAAAGCCTAGTTATAAAAAATTTGATTTGGTTCCATTACTATATGGGATGAGTTTATGAAGTTATTCCTAGCTAAATTTTTCCCACTTGCTAAGATAGTAAACATGAAGATGGAGATCAGATTGTTTGTGCAATATGAAAATGAAAGTCTATAGGAGGCATGGGAAAGATTTAGAGTGATGCTTGCCAGATGTCCTAGTCATCGATTTAATACATTGCAGAAAGTAGATATCTTCTACACTAGATTGACACTTTCGACTCATAGGAACATTGATGCTACTGTTAGAGGTAATTTCATGAGCAAGACTGAGACTGAAGCTTAATATCTTATTGATGAAATGGCTACAAATAGTTTTCAGTACAATTTTAAAAGCCACCCAAGAAAGCAACATGGTAGTCATATGATTAATAACACAGTAGCTCGTGCTACTCAAATGAATTACTGAATAAGAAGTTGGATAGTCTAATGAGTGGAGCTAGTAGTAGTACTAATAAAGTTGAACGTGAAATCTATGTTAGTACTTCCCATATGTCACTAGAGCGTCAAGAAGGTAGTCTTTTTGCTTGAGAACTAGAACAAGCTCAATATGTTGGAAATGTCAATAGGCTAAGAGGAAAACCTTTCTTAAACACTTATAATCATGGATGGAGGAACCATCTAAATTTTTCATGGAGAAATAATTAGAACTACCAGAAACCGCCACAAAAAATTCAAACCAATGTTCAAAAAGCACTGCCACTAGCTTTAAAGCTAACCAACCTCAAAGAGAGTTTCCCAGTTTTGAAGTATATCCAATCTAACTAGTCTAGGATGCAAAACCATGAGGCATCAATTAAGAATTTTGAGACTCAAGTTGGACAAATTGCACAAATTTTATAAGAGAGGCTACTTGGTAAGCTCTCAAGTACCACTGAAGCCAATCTTAGAGAGGATGTTAAGGAGATTATCTTAAGAAGTGGAAAAGAGGTTGAGAATGAAATGAAGAAGGTTGAAAAGAAAGGAAAGCAAGTATTGGTGGAGAGTGAAGCCCAAGAGATAATAAGAGTCTGACAAAAGAGAGAGAGCCAATGACAAAAAAGAGAGAGAGTTAAAGAAGGTAGAAAGGAAGAAGGAAATGATAGAGCAGAGCGAGAGTCAACGAAGAATAGAAGAAGGAAGAAAACAAAGAAGAGGCTGAAAGTTTAGAGAAGCCACCTAGGTTGTTTGTTGATCCATATGTGGATTCATATATGTATAGGATACCATACACTCAAAGAATACAAAATACTCACCTCGATAAGGAATTTGAGAAATTCTTGAAGATGTTTAAATAACTTCATATCAATATCTCATTTGCTGAGGTAATTTCTCAATTTCCTTGATATACAATATTTTTAAAGGAAATCCTATCCTAAGATAAAAGATTGAAGGAATATGAGACCGTAAAGCTAAATGACGAGTGTTTTTCTATCCTGTTAAAGAAGTTACATCCAAAGCACAAGGACTTGGTAATTTCACTATTCCTTGTACTATTGGTAGATTATAGACAGATAGGGCTTTGAAGGATCTTGGAGTAAGTATTAATCTAATGCCTTTATCTATTTTCAAGAAGTTAAGATTATAAGAACCTAAACAAAAAAAAGTCTCACTGCAATTAGATGATTGATTTGTAACCTATCCACAAGGGAACATTGAGGATGTTTTGATGAAAGTTGATAAAGTTATTTTTGCTATTGATTTCCCTATGTTGGATATGGAAGAAGACAACATAGTGCCCATAATCTTAGGAAGACCATTCATGGTGACTCTCAGGGCACTGATGGATGTACATGGGGAAAACCTATTCTCAGACTTCAAAATAAAAAGACGGATTTTAATGTTTTTTTAGAAATAAGGCATCCATCCACCTTTGATTCATGTAACGTCATTGGAATTAATTCTATTTAAGAAGATCCATTAAGGTATATGTGTTCAAATCTTCTGCAAAAACAATTTATCCATTCATGTTTTAACAAAGTAGAGGAATAGGAAGTCAAAGAAGTATTAGAGGAACTAGAAGTTGGAAAGGAAACATCTAGTTGGATTCAATCTAGAAGGTTTGAGCCTTTAAAAAGACCAATTTAATCCCTTCTAAGGCCATTAATTGAGGAGCCTCTAACCCTTGAACTGAAGCCTCTTCCTTCACATTTGAAGTATGCTTTTTTTAGACCTCCATGATAATTGCCTATGATTATATGATCATCATTGCCTGATATGATGGATGAGAGATTGTTGAGAGAGCTTATATAGTATTAGAATGCTATAGACTAGACCTTAGCTCACATTAAAGAGTTAAGTCTTTCTATTTGTACTAATGGAATATTCATAGAAAAAGGAAATAAACCTTTGGTCCAACCACACTATAGGCTTAATCCGAATATAAAGTTGTTAATATTAGAGTAATTAAACTCCTAGATGTTGGTATTATCTTTCTAGTTTTTGACTTTATATGGGTCAGACTAGTTTAAGTAGTACCAAAGAAAGGAAGAACTACTGTAACAAAGAATGATCAAGATAAACTTATTTCCATAATGAAAGTAACTATATCGCATATATGTATTGACTATTACAAGTTGAATGATTCCATACAAAAGGATCACTTTCCTTTACCCTTTATGGATCAATTAATTAAGAGATTGGCTAGGCATAGTTTTCATTATGCTTTAGATGGATATAGTGGATAGTTAGAAATTCCTATTGCTCTTGAGGATTAAGAAAAGACAACATTCACTTGTCCCTATATAACCTTTTCCTGTAGGCATATGCCTTTCGACTTATGTACTCCTCCTGCTACTTTACAACGCCGTATAATAACAATACTTATGGATATTATTGAAACTTGGATTAAAGTGCTCATGGATGACATTTTAGTATTTGGAACATTATTCAATGAATGTTTAGATAATTTAAATAAAGTTTTAAGAAGATGTGAGGAGACTAACATAGTCTTGAACTAGGAAAAATGCCATTTTGTGTTACAAAAGTGCATTGACCTAGGTCATAAGATATCTAGCAAGGGAATTAAAGTGGATCCATAAGAAGTAGAAATTACTGTTCAACTTCGACCACCTAATTTAGTTAGAGTAATTTGCAGTTTTCTTGAACATGTTGAATTCTATAGGTGCTTTATAAAGGAATTTTCAAAAATATCAAATCCCTTTACTGAGTTATTGACCAAGTACACTATCTTTAACTTTGATGATACCAGGCCACTTGACAGAAAAACCCGTCGTCATCCCACGTAAAGAAAAGTTTTCATAGCGTCTCTGCTTGTCACGTAGT
>JAOXYD010072050.1:0-12603 GCA_028565735.1 Pinacopodium congolense
CTGATAAGGCTAAGTTCAAGATGATTAAGATTTAGTCTTTTTTATTAGGTATTCATATACTTATAACTCGTGGTTATATTTCTACATTATTAGGAGTACCTGATGAGCGAGACATATGCATTAAGAGTAAGGATACTTTTCATGGTGATTCGATATCTACGGATCTAACATTTTTTATTGTTGCTATTAAAGAGGCTTTACCTTTGACGAGAAATAGCAGAGGTTACAACTCTGCTAATTTAGGAGTTTGGAAGCACAATATAGTTGCCATGATTAGTTCTAATGTTGTGCCCTGAGCTAGTGGATTGAATGAGAAGCGTGTTATTGATATTTATTTGTTGCATAAGATGTTTTATGGGTTAGGTTCTATTCACAGGTTACCACTATCTGGCTTCATTATGCTTAGTATGTGGGATGTATTCAAGCTAAAGAGGCCTACTGATAATTTCAGCTTCCCTTATTTGTTGATGAGGATATTTAAGGAAGCAGGAGTTCCTTTGGATTCAAAGCAGGTTAAGGATTGTTCCCAACAGACCATGATGAATGCTGTCCTACTTAAACTTTGGGGTTTTGTTTATCGTAAAGGGCAGTGGCACAAGAAAAATGTGAGGCACTAGAAGTTCCACTTGATGCTATTATTGATGAGGTTCCCGAGGCAATTATGGATGAGGCTTCTTCTGAGGACACACTAAGTGCACTTCCTTGACTAGAATTTCTCTCTGTAACTCCATCCAAGGAAGCTTAATCCCGATTGGTATAATAGCCAAGAGGACTGAATTCCTAGTTGAATTAAATACATAGAAAAATTAAAATCTTCCTTTCTTAAAAGAAGATGAACCAAATCCATTCTGATTAGTGGGCTGAGAAGTTAAAAGCATAGGACTTGTTCACTATCTTGTATCATGCTTTTGGACTTGGCATAGCTCCATTCATGTTTGTCTATCCATTCCATCATTTATGCCAGAACTAGGAAGCCTTTCTCTTTTCTGTCTGTATAAGGGAAATGAGAAATTAAGTTTTGAGGCTAGACCTTAATACGAAGATAAGAAGGATGGCTCGTCTTTGCAATATGTTGACTTAGTTGATTCTTTTACGCTCTAACTCCTATAGAACTAACCTGGGAGGAGAACTACTTTAAGATGAGTATAGTCCACTTCCTGAAAAAGAATAGGAATTAGGAATGGCATTAAGTCAAGACTGACCTTTTCTTATTAAGACAAGACCTCAACTGAACAAGCTTGACCACAATCAAGTTTATAAACTTGATCGAGATCTATATATGTGACTTAATCAATTGCTTCAACTGACACTTGACCACTCTTCCTATGCTAGTAAAAGCGTTCGGCCTATTACTTGGCCATTCAAAGCATATATTTCAGGAATTTTTTTAGGGACTTGGGCATTCTGTCTAATCACTGGGTTGCTCTAGTGAGGGTAGATTCAAGTTAATCATTTGAGGGGAACCCCCTATTCCGTACTTGTGTTAGATATCCTAACAGGATACCCAACTCCCTTGTCCAAACAAAGGGTTACCCTTCTAGTTAGGGACTTCAAATAAAAGGGTTTTCCCTAAGGCTTGGGAATTTATTAGCTAGAGATATCTAAGGTCCTGTGAGGGTGCTCTAGTGATAAGGGTCATTCGATTTTTTTCTAAGTCAGATCTCTAGCCAGTATTTAAGGTTACTCTTTGGATCTTACTAACCAAGGCTTGGTTAGTCTTATTCTGCCTAGAAACCATGGGCTCCTAGGTGGCTATAATTTCTATGGCGATTTTTTTGGCCATCGATGCCACTGTAGCTGACAAAGACTAGTGTATATATAAGATAACTCTATAAGCCTTTCGATGTGTCCTTTTGTTAAAAGAGGTACTAACCTGGTTTAATATACCAAAGTATGGTTTCATAGTCATGCCTCTATGACACCTATATTCATTCAGTTTCTCGTTTATATCTATCAATTGCCATTTCCTGAATATGTTTATCGAAGTACTCATTTACAGCCTAGTGATTTCTATCTAACAAGGCCAACAATTTTGCTCGAGTGACCAACTCTACTTCATAACATACTGGTAATTCATGATTCAAAGATAGACCTCTAGGTATGTCCAATGTCTTTGAGGCCTTAATCCTCTACTCGAGACAATGAAGGATTTCATACATTATGGAATTGTAGTCAGAATGACGTCGCATCCCTTTAACTTGTCTGTACACCTAGGATAACACTTGGAATAATAAAAATAGTTTGTGGTGTCAACCCTTTCACTACTTTTAGCTTGTCTTGACTTGACTACAGTCCTAAAGGACGAAAAGAAAAAAGAAAAAAAGTCAAAGATGAAAGAAGGGTAGGAATGCATCCTTTTATCTTATGTTTGAAAAAACAACTTTATTTTATATAGAAATAGCTTTTGTATACATAGAATTTTTTTTCTTTTTCTTCCTTCGTTGAGACCGGTAAGGGTAAAATAAATCTAAAAGCATTTGTTAAGAGAGATGTTTGCTTTGTGACCATTAAAAACTGAGGTTTTTTCCAAAGAACACCCCTTATAGGGTTTTTCTCACAGATTGTGTCTGCACGACTTACCAAATTTTTATTTTGTGGTTCACCTCAGGATGATATAGTTTTAATTGCTCTCACAGCATATAGTTTTAAATCATTTGGTATTACGCTCAGATTCCTAGGAAGAATGATGCTCGGGGTTTATTCCATTTTATACTACTTGTTAACAAGATGCACTTGTATTTGGTTGGTCTTGGATTAAATTGATTAAAATTATAATTTGTTTATACCACAATATAATTTTTTGGCACCATTGCCGAGGAATCTAGTTTGTTAATACTGGGTTTGTTGCTGTTGAATATTCTAGACTTTGGTTTATTTGTTTTATCTTTTGTTTTCTTTTGTTTTATGTTTTTCGAGTTCTAGTTATGCATAAAATTATTTTTTTGATAACCGGTAAGCGCCGACATAGATATGCAAGTCTGTTTTAAATACTAGTTGTACGATAAAGTCGTGTGTTCGGTCGAAGGAGGAAGAGCTAATTGGATATTTTATGAGCACTACGGAAGTAACACCTATGGATTTTTTTAGACACCTCCTCATAACTATTATCAACAGCAAGAAGAAGAAAGAAGATTAAGGGAGCTATATAAGGCCATCTCCAGATTAGAGGAATCAAGGTGAGTAGATATCTTGGAGAAGGCCATAGCCACATAAGAAGCTTAAGTCCAAGCTATAGAGGCACCAATCTTGAACTTGACCCTAAAAATGGAGCCATCATTTCAAGAAAAGGAGTCAATAATGGAGATGTTGTTTAATGACTTTTTACCTATGCGTGAAACCCAGCTGTCGATATGACTGGTAGCATTAGACTAATTACAGTTTTTAACAATGACTTAGTGATGCAAATAAGACTATTTTATAGATTAAATGTCTCACTTGAGCAAGAAAGTGCAGCTAACAGTCCAAAAGTGGAGCCAAATGAGCCAATTGAGGAATATTCATTTACATGTGTTGAGCAGCTGATCTGTGAGCCTATCAAGATAGAAGAAGAAGCTATTGATATTACGACCTTTAATGATGAAGACCAGGTACCACAGTTCATTGATTTTATTGGTATAACAATTCTTGACTGTAAGTAAGTGATTTGATGCCAAACTCCTTTACTGAGATACCTAACACAAGCAACAAGAGGTATGACGACCGAATTGGCGGTAGGTGGAAAAGCTTATTCATCTTTGGTACGTCAGTCTACTTATAAGAATTTTGGTCATAAGTATAGACCTAGGAAGAGAATTCTTATTCTCTAACATTAAGGTCCAGCTAAGTACCTTAAAGAAGCGCTTAGTAGGAGGCAACCCATCCTTGTAGGATCGTAGATTCAAATTTCTGTCTTTTTTTTTTTTGCTTGTGTGTTTTTTTTTCTATTTTGCTTTCACTCTTCTTTTGTTCCTTGATCTCTTACCTTTCAGTAAGCATAGATGGCCACAGTGAGACAACATATATATTCAAGGAAGTTTGATTGTTCCTTTCTCTTTCCATTTATTGTTCTTTGATGTTCAATTCAAGTGTTGGGGCAATGGGTTGATTTTGATGTTGAGAGTGACACATTTGGATTATTAGGTGTCTTTTTGTAGCTAAGTTGGTCATTTGGATTGTAAATCATGCTAAGTTTGGCTTAGTGATGACTGGTATATGATATGATGAATGTGATTGGTATGGACTATTTTTTTTTTATCGTGGCTCTTCTGAATTGGGGGTGTGAATATATGGTAGAATTCATTCCTGTTGCATAATCCTAAGTTGATATAGAAAGTCCAATGGATTTGCATGTAAAATTGGAATAAAATTTAATATATGCACAATGAATTTGATTGAGTGAGTGAATTTGGAAGTCTATGCAACTAAGTGTGAATATTTGGGATTGATGACATTTGGTTTATATCATGACTTTGAAAATAGATGCTTGATGATCATTGTTATGTTTTATATGTAGAATGCTTTTTATTTCGCAAGGAAAAATAAAGAGAAAGGCAAAGAGAAAATAAAAGAAAAGAGAAAATAAAAGAAAAGAGAAAAGAAATTAAAAAAAAGGAGAGAAAAGAAAGAAAAGAAAAAAAGAGAGAGAGAGTTTGTTGAACCATTTTTCACTCCACTGGCTTCATACCTCACCAGGTTGAAGTCTATGAGTGGTGTAGTAACAAGTTGGGGAAAGGTGGCTTGTTTAGGCAACCAGGGGTGGTCATGACAAGGTGTTCACTTTCACATATATAAGATCAAGGGACCTCCCGAACAAGCCTTGACTCATTAGTGTTTGAGTGCATTTGTGCTTATTTATGTTCATTTTATATATGCGATGGATTATTGTGAATTAGGTTGATATTTGAAGAAGGCATGATGTTAACTAAGTAGAATTGTGATTCAATCTGAATAATTGGTTGTATGGTACTTTTGAAGGATCTGTCATGGTTGAATGAGTGACTTATGATTTGAACTAATTGATCCATCTAGGACAAGTTTGCATGAAGATCTCAGTAAATTTCTTGATATTTAGTATTATGCTTAAGGAGTTGAATTTTCTATGTATAATGACCATCTGAGTTAAGCCATTACCAACCTTGAATTGGATGATATTGATTGTATTTGATTGCATAAATAATTTTGAGTTGCATGGTTACCTTTAGCCATCCTTAAAAGGTTTTCATTGAGTGCCTAAGTGAGTTACTTGAGAACAAGCAACAATTCAAGTACGGGGGTGTGTTGATGGGTGAATTCTATTGATTTTGATAGCATATTTCATTATGTTTTTGTTTTCATTTGATGGTTGAATTAGACCAATATAGAACTATTATTGTTAATTTCAGGCGTATGTTGGTGTCAAATCAAATTGTTGAGATTTGGACTCAATTGGAGCTTGTTTTAGACCATAAAGAGGACTTAGATTAAAGTTTCATATATAATGGTCAAACAAGAAGAGGTCGATCGATCAAATGACAAGGATCGATTGATCGAATTAAGAAAAAAAGGAAAAATGGTCAACTGAATTTACAATGGTCAACTGAATTATTAACAAGAGGTTTTCCAGTTAACCACATAGAAGAATCGGTCTACTGAATGAAAAAACAACGAAGGTTGGTTGATCGAATGGTGAAGGTCAATCGACCGAATATAGGCTCTTTTATGCAGTGTTTCATTTCAATCATGTGTAAAACATTCATGAAATGATGCAGCTTCATGTGATAAGCCCTAAGCATCATCTAGATGAATAGAAAAGCTAAAAGCAATGCACAAGATAGGGATTTGGTAGACCGAAGAGAGAAGTCGCTAGAGGAGTGTCAGCCAAGAGCATTTTCATTCCTTTATCTACGTTTTGTATATGTTTTTTTCTTTAGATTTAATCTTCACATTGGCTATTTTTTTGGTGCCATGAGAGCTTGCAAAGTGGACTAGAGTTAGGGATTTCAACAAATTGGAACAATTTTGATTTTGTTTCTCCCTTTTTCTATCATATTTTGTATTGAATCTTTTTATTTATCAATGGATATATGCTTTGTTGTTATATTCTTGTTTCTATTTAAGAATTTATACGCTTAAATGCCTAGTTAGGATTAGGATTTGAAAGGATTTGTGTTTTTTGGTGGAATTTTACCTAGTTAAAGTGCTTAATTCATAATCTTGATTTGATTGGCCATTCTAGTAGGATTTTTAGATGAGCAGATGAGCCTAACGATGGGCTGCTTATTATTGGAAGATTAATTAACATAATTGAAATTAGCTGTTGAAAGGGCTATAGAGTCTTTTTTTTAGGATTCTTAGGATTAACGAACTTAATTTTAGGTGTCTTGATGTTTTATCCTTCTATTCTAGTCTGTTTTTCAGACTAAAATAAATGGATTGAGTTTAGAAGAGAAAAGATGTTTCCATGACCATTGGTTATGTCTTGCTTTAGTGACGTAGACCCTAAGTCTATCCAACATTGTGTTGATGTTTGGTTAACCCATTAGATCCAAAGCCCTAGCTAAATTATTATTTTTCAACTCATTTCCTTTAGCTTATGTTTAGATTGAAACTTTTTTTTTTGCCTTTGTTTCTTTTTTGTTTCTCTTAATCAATCATCTTGGAGTTGTCGGGATAATATTACATTAATTGATTTGGTATTACGCTTAGATTCCTAGGGAGGACGATACTCATGGTTTACTCCATTTTATACTACTTGTTGACAAGATGCAGTTGCCTTTGGTTTGTCTTGGATTAAATTGATTAAAATTATAAGTTGTTTAGACCGCAATATCCTACAATTGTAGTCATTTATTTCGACCTTATGAATGCTCCCACCATATTTTTAACCTTCATGAACAAAATATTCTTCATACTTGGACTTGGTGGTCTACTTTGATGATATTGTTGTCTATAGTAATAGCTTGAAGGAGCATGTAGAAAACTTAAATTTAGGGTTCCAAATGTTAAAGGATAACTCACTCTGTGTTAATAATGTTATAAGAGGGAGAGGTGTTCCATTGCCTCACAATCAATCTCATTCCTTAGGTTGGATTGGAAGAGGTAAGATCTTATGCCATTGTATAGTTGATTACTACTGTATTTCGTCTCTAACTATAAATTAAATAAGAGAAATTCCATTTTTTAAGGGAAATTGGCTTCTCTCCTTCCTATTCAATTCCCAATTAAAAAAGACCGTATTCCAAGGAAGCCTTTCTTTCCTATCATTAGCACAGTTAAAGGAAATAATATGGTAATGGTTTGCTATGAACAAGAATTGGTTTTTCACTAGCGGATGCTCCAATGCAAGTCTTCTTGTGTCTCGGGTAAGTAAGGTTCAAGTAGTAGTAACGAGCCGAATTTTTTATGTTGTATGATATTCGATCTATGAGTTAACGAGGAAGATCAGTGGTTAAATGAGCATAATGTCTAAGAAAGGAAAATTTTCCATGATTATGAACAAGCTCAATATAGCCAAAGGTAGGTGGGTAAGGGCATTTAAGGTTTCAAGTAAGGGGTTAAGGACTGACTTTGACAACGATGTTTTAGGTGATCCCTAGAATAAAAACCAGATATGAAATATCCTGGAATCCAATTTTCTCTTTTTATTTAATAGTAGGTAGGAAGGTAGCACCAAAGAGCATTCAACATAGAGATGAGCCCTATTAAGGACGGTTAGGTTGGGAAGAGAATAGCATATGAAGATCAAGTAGCGGTATTAGTTGGATTGTTCGCATGTGTCTTAAATGTTCCCCTATATGGTTGTTCTTGAATTAAAGCAATGAAAGTCTAACTTTGACCGACCCCTAGGATACTTTCTATAGCTGTTTACCACTAAATGGTAATAATATTATAAACTCACTAAAGATCACTTCCTTCTCATTAATTAAATTCGAACCGACCAATAAAAGGAAAGGTGAACAACCATTCCCTTCCTTAGGAAAAATAAAGTCCTGCAAATATTTTTGATTAGCTCCTTTTTCTTATGAACATAGAGAAAAGGATTCCAGTAGTTTATTTCTATTCATTTTCTCTAACTTATGTGCTTTGACTATCTTCCTTCTTTTTAAAGAGGGAAGAATAGCATTTATCTACTACACCAATACGTGACCAGTATACTTACTTTAATAAAAGAATCGAATATACAATGATAAGGATTCAAAGTAAAAACTAAACAATTGATCTTCCCTAGAGAAAACACTTTGGCTACGATTTGATCTCGAAAGACCAGACTTAAAAAATGGCGACTAAATCTTCCACTGCTATATGAACCATCTACTAATTTTTCAATTCTGCTTCTATATAGGTTAATAGATTTACGTGATTCAATCGATTAGATTCTTTTTCTTACCCTTGAGTTTGGAGATACCTTAAGAACAGTAGGAGTACAATCTTATTAAGAGGAAGACTTTGTCTCATGCACACCCAGGAAAGAAAAGATCAGATCGACAACGGTAACAGTGGATAAGATCGCTTATTCCTCGTTCATAACATATGAAACTACCATTTCGCCTAGCTAGGACAGACAGAGTTGGAACTTATATAGATTGAAAGGGCATGTAAAATGGACCATCATAAATTTGATCAAAGAGACTTACGTGCCTAGAAGTAGCTGCAAGAACAGGAATACTAGTGCCTATAGTTAAGTGAACTGGACTTTTTCTCAAAGAACAAAATTGTAAGGAATTTTCTACCTTAGATAGTTGCTAGGATAAGGATTTACATGAGATATTAAATTAAAAGAGTAAGCAGGACAAGTAGGCAAGGTACAAAGAGGCTTCAATTAGGTTTAGGGCTTGAGGTTTATGGTAGCCTTAATCTAAGAGAAGTAGGATATTGAATCATATAAAAATAGGCATCGAATTCAAGCTATTAGAGAGAGAAGAACATCCTAGAGCAATTTATATTAGGATAGTTAATGAAGACTGGCATAACTACGATTAAAGATAAGATCAAAGCCTTTTACAGATCATGAATTGGAGTTTTATTATGAAAGAAATATGAGACCAGGCCATCAGCATGAATTAGTTTGCTTCGCTGTTGAAGGATCTGGGAACAGATATGTCGATGGTTGAAGGTTAGCGAATAGAATTCTAATTTTTCAAGAATTAGGCTTAAGAGGCCGTCTAGGCTAGCTCTTGCTAATGTAAAGCTAACCTAATTCAATTCCACATCAAGGGGTTGATAGCCCTAGTACTCCCTTATTAGATAGAGGTATGTTAATTCTGATCCAAATCCTGAAGATTACTTAGATAGATGTATGTAAATTTTAGACATAAAATCAAAATATTTTTTGGTATCATGATCTAGGGCCCGAAGAATGTGTTTCACTCACCTTAAAATGAAATTAAAGGACGTTTTTTTTTCATCTTATCAATGATTTTATAATTTGAGCTTTCGAGCTAACTACCCCCTTCTTTGCTTATAGATTTCCTCGGGCTAAGTTTACCTGTTAAAAGTCAACAAGCTCATTTTCCCAAGGTAAAGTTGAATACACGAGCACTTTATAATGCTTACTTGAGACCATTCACCAATTTACCCCTAGGTTGCAGAAAGGCAATCCTGATTAAAGTAACTAGTTGCTTAGCCAAACTCGTGATATGGTTGATTTACCAATTAACTGTGTGATACTGTTGTGCCTTCCTTGACAAAATTCGAGGGAAGTGCTATGAACCCCTTTGATAGGGCTTCCCCCTCTTACTTCACTTCTATTGGACCTTACTTAATCAATCTGATTAATCATAGTGAACTACTGGGAGTCAAACTCAAGGAGAATTACAGCTTGGTATCCAATCCAAGGTATTAGCAGTCTAACCGCTAATACAATTAAAAAAACTACTTGAATGAGGGATGGAAATAGGTAGGCTGGGTTGATAACAAATTAAACTGGCTTCTTTCTTTATAGTATTTTTGCCTATGCAACTACTTGTTTTGGAACTCCACCTTCCAATCCAATAAGATAGGCTAATGGAAAGTAAAGGATTGGACCAAAGAAAAGTTAGGAATCAAGACATCAGTTAGACGAAGCATCTGTTACAATTGAGAGAATAAAGGTAAGACCACTAACATCAGAGGTGAGATCACTAAGAGCGGAGAAAATGTTTCACCCACATCCAAGAAAATAGCATCACTCCCTTTAACTATGGCTTAAAAGATACCCCAAGAAAAGGCGTACACACGATATGTGGACCAAACCTTTCACCTACCTAATCCTTTAGAAGTGAAAGCTACTACGTCAACCTAGCCAATGAGAATAGCTAGAGAAACTCCCTTTTTTCCATAAGAGAAGAAAAGCACTCTAAACCATATGATTTTGAGATCCCTTTTCCCACCTAAGATCCCTAAGGATATAATAAGTAATAAAAGGGTACTGAAATAGACAGGAACTCTCCAGCATAGCTAGAAATAGATGGACTTACCTTAAGAATCCAAATATTTTACAAAGTATAGAAGTAGGATTGGATAGTCTAGTTTTGTCTGGTCTTTTTTTTTATTAAAAAAACAGCTTGAAAACTTACTTCCAGGTAAGCCTTCGGAAGTTAGTTGAATAGTACATTATATTAAGGAATTAAGCTCCAAAGGGGGTGAGTCAATATTAATAGCAGTCAAAATCTTAGTCTTTGGAACTTCTGCTTGTTTGTTAGGAACCTTAATTTTAGAGATATATCGAGCCTAGGAGTAGGCACGCTCTTGTGTTAATTGTTGTTTATTAAGTTATTTAAGGAGTGAAGATTGCTTTTTCTACGTTAAATATCGTGCGTGGTAAAAGTGTTCATCATTCTTTTTTCTTTGCCAAGTGGCTTTTACAAGGCCTCGTATAGTATAAAGGCTAAGGGAAGAAGAAAAGGAAGATCACTAATACCTATTAGTGCTATGGACAAATTCCAAACCCTTAAAAGGAGGTTTGCCTTTTGAGTTGTTAGATGCTAACCGTTTAGGAATTAGCATGGGCCTACGAAGAAAGGCGAATTTCATGGATTTGGTACACTAACTCACTCTCGCGGAAAGCACTCTTAGATGGCATTATTTATATAACTATTCCATGAGGTGAAAGTTTGATGGTCAGTCACTGAAATCGAATTAGGCAGCCTAAAGACTTAATTAGTTGCTATAATGGTAATGTCAATTGCACTTTCATCATGGAAAGAATGGAAATTAGCTCCATTTTTAGTCTCCTATATATGTGTGTGTGCTTTCTTGTTTGTCACTGGGCCGATATTTAGGTTTTAAGTTGTGACTGGCCACCTTTGTAGCTTTTGTATAGTTGTGATCCCCTCATCCTTATTTGACCTCATTGAATAAAATGTCGAATTTGTTCGTGGAGCGAAAAGAGGATAATCAAGACATACTCTGACACATACAACCCACTAATCTGGGGCATCGAGCATACTATGTTAAACCCAGTAGAAATAAGTTAGTCAGCTAGTGCACTTCAATCACTCAAGGTAGTCCCCTATCAAACACATCTCTTAGATAGACTTGTTTTTCCCTGTAGGTGTAGTAAAGTAAGTTGTCGGACTAGCCTCCAGTTTTCATAACCAAGTTTTTCTTTTTTACTCCTTATGTTTTGTTAATTTAATTCAAAATGAAGTTGCGGGGGTTAAAGTGTTACTTAAGTTCTTTGTTCAAGAATTTCAAGCAAAGTATGTGACTGTGGTTTATAGAAGCGATAAGTGGAAGCAGTTTCTGGGATTGAGATAGAGGGGGATGACAGTTGCAGAATATGATAAAGAGTTTAACAGGCTCAGCAAGTATGCCCTAGAGTCAGTCTTGATAGAGAGGCTCAGATGTAGGCAATTTGAAGATAGGCTACTTGGCTCGATCAGAAGACAGTTAGCTGCTGTTACGGCTATGCAGCAAGTGGAGTATTACTAGCTGGTTCAAGCAGCTTTGAAAATTGAAAAGCAAGAGATGGCTGATCGAGAGTACAGGCAGAGCAGAGGTATAAGTAAAGGAATTGGTCAGTCTTCTGGTAAGAGGACTAGAAACAATGCATCAGAGGGTACACAGAGATCTGGTGCTAGGGGAAGGCGACAAGGCCAACCCTTATCATTTGCATCCGAGAGGGGATCTTATATGATAGAAATTATCCATGAGTGTCAGCATTGCTCCAAGCGACACAAGGGACAATGCTGGAGAGTTTCAGGTGCTTGTTTGACATGCAGCAGTGATCAGCACAAGATAGTTGATTGTCCCCGAATGTTACAGGGTAGCAGAGATGCGACACGAACAACATCTGGGTATCGAGGTAGAGGCAGAGGTCGTAGTGGAGATAGACGTTCCGGGCAGCAGACCCAATCTGAGACTGTGGATCGACCAGCAGGACCAACTGCTCCAACTCGAGCTTATGCTCTTAAAGCTCGGGAGGATCAGGATGTGCCAGAGGTTAGAGCTGGTACAGTTTCATTATTTAGCACTGATATGTTTGCTTTAATTGATCCTGGCTCTACTCATTCATACATATATGTTGAGATTGCTTTTGATGATATGATGAACTGTGAAAAGCTAGATTATGAGATTCTGGTGACAAGTTCTTTAGGGACTAGTGTGGTAGTGAATCAAGTGGTCAGAAACTGTCCGATATTGATTCAAGAGTGTGAGTTTGAAGCA
>JAOXYD010072081.1:0-12602 GCA_028565735.1 Pinacopodium congolense
AAAAAATAAGAGAATACATGAATGATCTGAGTTAGAAAACCCCCTATGATGATTTAGAAACTCAGATGGATGTCTTATCTGCACTCTTTAACTTACATAACTAAAAAATACACTCAGAAACTCAAGATCAAAGCGTTTGAAGTCTAAGTGTTCAAAGGAAAAAAACTAAGAGAGAAGCTAGAGCTTCTCACACTAAGTTGATTTGATTACAGACTGAATTCATGCGTATTTGTTGTGCTTCTTTGGCTCTATGCAAACTCTGGAAGGTCCCCCTCACATGCCACCGGACAAGGGAATTAATTGTTAACACGCATGAGTTGAAATCTGCTAGCCACCAAGCTGAAATTGTTGACTTAAGGGACAACGACACCCTGCCACCAAGACAATGACACCCTCTCAGGGTGCCGTTGTGCCTCAACTGCACAACACTATGAACAGCCCCCTGTTCTTCAACAACGTCACTCTCTTAGGGTGCTATTGTGCCTTAGCACCAAGAGTCTTCTTTTGATGTTTTGACTCCAATCTTGATCTTTAAGCTCCAATATGCAAATCAAACATTATGGGGCATTAATTAAACATTTAAACACTGATATAGGGGTCCTAATTCATCAAATTAACTATAAAAATCATATCAATTTGACCCCTATCAATTCATCATTCTTATTTTGGTGTAGCTTCCATTTAAACAAGTAAGGTTGGTGAAGAAAGATCTTCATGAATGTATTTTAGGTAGTAAGATTGTTGGATTGAAGTTGTACAAGGTTTACTCTTATCTGTGAGAAAGGGATTGATTGTGAAAGGATTACTCTTGTCCTATGATTCTCTTATCTAGTATAAAAGAAAAGTCATTGTAAAAGGATTGGTCTTAACTTATTAAAAACCATAGTGATAGTGAAATTTTCAATAAGGTGTTGGAGAGTGGATATAGGTGTGAGATGTACACTAGACCATTATAAATTTGTTTGCATTTCTCTTCTCTTATATCTTTATGTTACAAGTTTATTTTAATTCAAATTATATTATTATCTTGATTCAATATGTTGTTTATATTTTGCATTGTATTAAGAGAAATTTTTTTAATTAGGTACAAGGTCTTAGAAAAATTTGTAGTCAGTTAATTCACCTCTCCCCCACCCCTTTAAATGCCATATAGAGGCCAATGATTGGTATCAGAGCTAGGATTCATATAGGTATATTTATATTGAAATAGTGAGTTTATGATCATAAATGGCACCTTTTAGTGAATAGATAAACCCCTTTTGTTTAATGGAAATGATTATTTGGGTTGAAAAATTATAATGAAGTCCTTCCTCATAGGCAAAAATATAGACTTGTAGGAAATAGTTTCAATTAGCCCCTTTATAAAAATAGTGAATGGGGAAAACATTTTAAGGAAGAAGAGGAATAAGATGCCAGTGATGTGCAAACTATTTCTTTAAATAGTAATGATATACATATTTTACTGCGTATATTAGATAGAAGTGTATTAAATAGAGTTTTTATATGTAATTCAGCTAATGAGATTTGATGTAGATTGGAAGTTACTTATAAAGGTACAATTATGTTCAAGAAGTAAAGAATTAACTTTCCAAAGAAGAAGTTGCTTACATATTCTTCACGGGAAATGATGTTAAGGTACGCTCTTATTCAAATTCATGTAGAAATAATGATGAGATACCTATTTGCCTTAAGTCTTGTAATGATGATGATGATGATGATGCTGAATTATCTTATGATGAATTAATTAAATGCTTAGAAGCTATGATTATGATAAAGATGAAAGCTATGGTATAAATATAAGGAAATATTGAAACTTTTTAATGTATGTAAATTAAAAAAAAAGAGAAGTTGAAAAATGAAATAGATGGCATAGAATCCAAGGATATAAGTAAGGGTAGTAAGCAAAATTGAGAGAAGAGAATGCTTTACAGAAAAAAGAGATAAAAATTCTTAAGGAGCCATTGTCTAAATTCTAAATTCATTAAGGGTGATGAAAAGTTAGAATGCATACTTAGTACTGAAAAAGCATTAAATGATAAATGTGACTTAGCATACTCTCATAGGAATGAACCTTTAAACACTAGAGCTACCTTTGTTAAGTGAAAGAATTTTGAAGAAGGCCATACATCTAGACCATCATCATCTAGCTCACAATCTCAAAGAAAACTTTATTCAAAACCTAGGCCTAGAACTCAAAATCACCTAAGTACGAATAAGCATATTTTTTATGCAAGGACATAACATTAGATATTTAGGCCCCAATTTAGATAAAAATGACATGATTAACACACCATATATGTAAGAATGCAATCATAGGAGAGCATTATACATAAATATGTTATGTTTATCATATGAGCGCAAATAATGATAGAAGGACTAGACATGCTTATGTGCATAAGAATAAAAAAAATTCATTATCATGCATATTATCAAGTTAGATATAATACCTATACTAGTTAACAATTTAATCTATCTATGCCTCATGACCACATTAGAAGTTAAAATTACATAGGACCTACAAATGCATATGGATATACATATAGAACTCACACATATATGTTTTTTCATTTTTCTGGATACTATAGACATATTGCAAAGTTTTTTTATGATAAAGTATAAAAAAAAGAAATGATATGCCAAGAGTTTGGAATAAAATGAAATTAATCAACCTTTAAGCCCAAATTAGTTTAGGTACAAAAAATATGTTGAATTTTATTTTATAGATGGACTTCAAGGGCATCTTTAATATTGAAAGAATAATTGGTAAAAACAAATTTAACTAAGAACCAATTGAGCAAAGAAATGAAATTAAAATTGTTAATATTTAAAAGGGAGCTATATATTTAACTTTTGTTATGCTATCGTGAATTATTTTTGATATATAAAATGAAATTACATGATACATGATAGTTTCAATGAACAAATTGAGTGGTATTTGTTGATTCGAATTTTTTTTAAGTCTTGAATGATGCAATTTAGTTTGTTTTTCATTATGGAGTAAAGGTACATAAATCATAGATAAAAAGGGAGACAATAAAGTTATTTAAATGAATCTTACATGACTAAAATTTTCATTATTTTGAAAAAATAGGAAATCATATAAATTTTTTGTGAATAAGTTTTTTATAAGAGAAAAATGTGATTTACTTTAGGGAGAGTTAGTTTTCTTTTATTTAAGGGGAGCTTTGATTTTGACAATGTTGATTTTTTTTTTTTTGCTTTTAAGTTACTTTTGACCTTATAAAAAAAGAAGGGAATTTACAAATTTGTTAAATTAAAGGGTGGTTTAAGTTTTTGATTCTTGAGCTTGAGTTTTGAGTTTTAATGATTTTTATAAGGGTTAGTACTAAGTCTTATCTTATGTAGCTTTTGGCTTTATAACAGGTGAAACATTTGGTAATTTTTTGGCTCATATATTGTTGAATTTAAGGGGAATTTGATTTTTGTGTTGTTTATAACTTATTTATAATGCATGAATATAGGGGGAGTGCACAGAGTTTTGAATATTAATCATATTGATGTCCTTTAGGCCGAGTCTATAAAATTTGATGATATTGATGTTTTGTAATTGCTTTTGTAGTTAAATAAAAGGGGAGAAAAGTTTATAAATGATATTAAAGTTTGTAAAATTTTATGATATTGATATCTTGTGATTTCTTTTTTTGTTATATAAATAAGGAAAAAAGTTTAAGTGATATTAAGAAAATTTATAAGTTGTATTGAAAAAGTTTAAATGGTATTAATAAAATCTTGGTGGTATTGAAAAATTTTTAGTGGTATTAGAATAAATTTAGTTAATTAAGTACATGAATTAAAAATGAGTTGTTTTTTAATGTAGAATTACTCGTTTTTTATTCCAAAAAGGAGAATAAATTTTGTTATATTAGATTAAAAGGTAGAAAAATAACTTGCATTGCATATGATTTGCCTTTTATGTTTCTCAATTATCATATTTGTTTTTCATCATTGAAAAGGGGGAGATTGTTGAAGCAATGGAGGTTTCACCTATGTTTTAATGATAAAAAACACCTTTGTTTTTAATGGTTTTTATTGATTTTGATGTATTAAGAAGATAGGAAGATATAACGGTTGAATCAATGCAAATTGGTTACAGCATTGAAGATAAAGAGATGATAAGTAAAGATTAAAGTGTTGAATGGAGTTTAAAGATTAAGATAGAGAATTTGAATAGGTTTTGCTTTATAACTTTTACTATAAGTCTCATTTTCATCTTTCTAAAGTGTTAATGGGATGAAATAATGCATAATGCATTCATGTTTAAACTTATGGATATAAGTTTCATAATCAAAAGGAATTGTGAGGAAATTTTTTAAAAATGATTTATACCTAAAAGCTTTTTGTAGAACTAGTTTGAAATTGTCTGCATTGAATTTTATAGAAAAGAAGTATATGAAAATGTTGAAAATTATTTTAGGGTAATTTGAATATGTGAAAGTTTGTTGAAAATTACTTTGAGAGCAGACTGGTTGATTAGTAAGTGCAACTAGTTAACTAATGAATAGTTTACTAGTGTGCTATTTTTCCATAAACTAATCAACTGGTAGCATACAATGGTCGACTAATGAATGGTCAATCAGTATAATTTAGTCGTCGACCAATGACATATGAAATCCAATTTCAATGACTAGTTTCAATGTAAAATATGTATTAACTAGTGTTTAATGAACAACAACTATTTAAATAGCTAGTTTGAGGTTTTTTCATTATAAATAGGTTTGTTTAGAGGACGTATATGTATGGGTTTGAGTACAAGTGAATCAAGAAGAATTTGAGTGAGTTTTTAAGTAGTTTTTGGGTGTGTATGTGAAGTTTGTTATGCATTCATCATTAAGTTTTGAATAAGGCCCTTTTAAACACTCAGGGTTGATCAAGTGAGATCTTTATAAATGTATTTCAAGGTAGTAAGGTTTTTAGATTGAAGTTGTAAAAGGTTACTCTTCTTTTGTGAAAATGAGAGTGATTAAGAAAGGATTACTTTTACCTTATGAAAAAGAGTAGTGATTGTACGAGGATTGGTCCCCACCCATTGAAGAACACGATGATGGTGAAATTTATTATAAGATGTTAGAGAGTAAATATAGCTATAGATTTCACATAGTGATTGGCATTTCTCTTCCCTTTTCTTTTTATAATTTTATTTTAATTTAAGTTATAATCTTACCTTGATTTAATATATTGTTCATATTTCACATTATATTAAGATGAAAATTTATAATTAGGTGCAAATACTTATAAAAACTTGTAGTCATGTAATTCACCCCTTAGGTGCCATGCAAGGGCTAATATAACTCTTATTAAATTCCACCACTAGTCTTAACCACGATGAAAACTTTTGAAAGAAACTCTAAGGATGGAATTTGAGGTTCTTTAGGATCCTCAAATACCTATAAGAGTGAGATTGTTCAAGGGTATCAATAGTCAATGATTAGTGACACAACCAATATAGAAATAAATTAACCAAATTAGATTACCTCAAACCTTAATTAATTCTAAGTCCTTATATACAGAAGAATTAAGTTTAACATGGTGTGCCAAAGCTGTAAACATGAGTCCATGATCAAAACCTTTGCAATCCATCAAATTGAGAGTTAAAAAGGACCAAGTTAATTACCAACTACATTTATAAAAGATTAAATTTATAAAATAATTCATAATTTATTAAAATTTTAAGAAGTCTTAGATTCTAAAATTTTAGATTGAGGAAATTCAGATTGAACAAAATCAAATACAATTAAAGGTTCAAATAGTTCAATCTTTCTTTCAATTTTATCAAAGAGATTTAATTTTGAAAAGTTTTGATGAATTTTGTCAAAATTAAAAATTTTCAATTATAAAACCTTAATTATATGAAAATTTGAAATTGATGTAATAAAAATGCATTCTTATAAAATTGGAATTCTATATTGCTTAAAAATAATGAATTAATCACTAGTTAATACCTAATAGCATGAGATCTTAGAAAATTTAAAATCCCTAAATTCAAAAGAAGTTATTTTAGATTGTTTAAGCCAAATTATAAGGGGAATAATATATTAAAAGATAAAAGGAAGGTGTACATTCTAATGTTGTTGTCAGAGAATTATTAGAAAGGAGGAATTTGCTAGAGAAGTAATGTTGTGTTGATAGGGGTCCATTTTATAATTTTTCTAATTGATAATTGATGTAAATTTACCCTTGTTTTGATGCTAAATTATTTAAATTTTATTTGGTAATGTTCAATTGGTAGATTAACGCTTAATTGTCAAAAATTATGTAAAAAATATAAAGTTTGGATTATTTTGTAGGAGTTCAACATCTCCATTAAATGGCATCATTGATAGCATTATATCGACTGCTATTAGAGTTCCATACAGTGTTGTTTTTCTCGTCAAACCCTCGTTGAAGTATAGCCTATTTCTAAAAGTTAAATATAAGTATTGAATGACCCTAGTAATTGCTGACTTCAAGCACTATTTAACTATATAAACACGTTTTTCTAGTTAGATTCAATTTAATTTCTCCACTCACTTGCAACCAACTGGAAAAGGATGTATTTAATTATTTATAGTAGGCCGAAGAACAAGTTTTGAAGCAAGTTTTTGTCACTCTACATTAATTTTTTAGATTTTCTCATTAGTTTTTATGGTTTTAGGAGTTCTTCATTTCAATGATTAAAGATTGATTTTTGAGGAATCTAAGAGCTTGGGCATGTGATTCAAATATGCAAACATGTTTAAAGCTTCATTTGGTGCTTTCTTAACTCTTTTATCATTGTATTTCACTCTTTATTTGGATTAGTTAAAGATATGTTGTTTAAGTATCCATACTTGTGTTTGTTGATTCAAATGAGTGGCTAATTTGATTTTTAGCTAAGGTAAGTGTAGTAAATGATTTTATTGAGTTCTTACATATGTTGTAGAGCTAATGTTGGTTTACGTGAATGCTTAAAAGAGTCATCGATAGCCTCAGATTAAGATATCTACCTTGGTTATTGGAAAAATCAATAAATAACACGGTTTAAATTATTACATGATCAAAATTTGATTTATTTTAAGGGTCTAATACATAAATAAGGGTTTTCAGATTAAATTTCTTAAACTTTAAACCTATTTTCCTAAATCTGATGGATGACAAAATTTCAAGCTAGGATAAATAGAGAAAAGACATTATCCTAACCATAACATTGCGTTAAATTTGTGAAGAGACTTTAGATTATGCATAATAACTTTTAAATAACTTAATTAGACCATTGAAAGCTTGAACCTTGACAAATTAATTCCATTTTATAATAATTAATAGTGGTGGTTTTGTTGCGGACCATCAAGTAATATAATACCTAACTTAACATACTTACTATAGAGCAAGGCATGTTAGGGTTAATTCCATTGAGAACAATTTATGTTTTTTTAGCTATTCCTAATGTTATGAAAAATAAAATAAAATAAAATAAAAATCTTCAATGTGAAGGAATTAAAAGATCATTAATGAAATAAAAGGAAACAAAAAATTTTGGTAGAAGACATTATTTGGATTCATGAAATATAATCGATTTTTGAAAATATAAATTGTGTTATACCTAAGATGCTAGCCTATAGACACAAACAAGCTTTTACATCCTAAATTCTTCCAATTTTAGATAAGGCTTATAAGATAGAAAACTTACTCTGAACTAAATGACAATGTAGAATAAGATCTCTAGATTTAGTGACGCGACAACATTAACACATTAGGAAATAACTAACCTAAGCCATAATCACACAAGCTCAGATTATGCGACTTAAAGAATTGGAATACTTAACGAATTGATTAAGTTTACCTATAAAATCAATGAACCTATTGTCACTTAGGGATTTCCCTAATGAAAATTACAGATCAAAAGTTAAGACATAGAAATTGAACTAGAAATTACACCTATGATGGCCAACCCTATGAATTAATCCCTAATTCATGCCATTAAATCTGAATTCCAATTAAATCATAGCACAAATCACAATGCCCATTAAAGACCCATTCATTTCTTACAATTCTAATGCATGAATCCTTCAAATATATCCAAATCTAATTAAAATTAAGCTAACATAATGAAAATAAAAAAAAATGAAATAAACTAAAAAAAGATAAATGTAGAAATAATAAAGAAATTAAAGAGAGTAAGGATAGAATTTAAGGAACAACAACTATATTAACAAAAAATAAAGTTTAACAAACATTTAAACAAACCCAAACTAAATGCATAATAAAAATGAACGAAATTAAAAATAGTAGGGAAAATAAAAATAAAGCCAAGATTCAACACGTAAAACAACTGAACATGAAATAAGATGAAAAGAATGTGAAAACCTAATAGAAAACTGAAGAAAAACATAAAGAGATAGGGCTGCCCTAAATGGGAAGAAAAAAAATCCTAAGAGTCGCTTTAATCCATCCATCTATTTATCTGCCTCTCCTAAGGTTTAAGATGTTTGGAGAGCGAAATGATGATGTTGGCCTTTTTTCTAAAATTTCCTAGATGTTGGATGGCAGTTTACTTATCTTCAACAACCCTCTATACCAACCACCATTGAAGGATTTCAGATTCGTCTTTTAGCAGTGTGTGCTTGCTTCTTCAATGGTCCCCTGCATCAACTACCGTTGATGTCTTTGTTAGGCATCCTCTTACTTTTTTCTTCTCAAATTCTTCTCTAAACTTGATCATTCCACTTTATATTTTGTGTCCTAAGGTTAAATCTACATGTAAATTCAAAAGAAATAAAAAAAGAAAGAATTTAAACACATAAATAAGAATGAAATTACATTGAAACACACATGGAAATAACATAAAATACATCCCTATAAAACTCCCCCACACCTGAACTATTACTTATCCTCAAGTAGTGACTCTTAAGCATTTCGCTTTAAACAATCTCAATCCAAAATCAGAACCTAATTGGCACATGAAAATCACACAAAGTTAGTAAAAGACAATCCATATATATAGTACCAAATGTCTAAGCCATTTCACATAAGTCATCATATGAATATAGTTGAGGATGTTCAAAATACACAAAACACTCACAACTTACTTTTAAAACAATAAAGTGGAGGTCACCTAGTCTTTTTACACAAAGATAAACACCTTGTCATAAATGGCCCTAGTTACCCAACTAGGATATTCCTTTTTAACCTATTTGAGATATCATCTGGCTTTTTGATGTGAAGGTAAACATATTGTCATGAACACTCACGGTTTCTAGGTTGGATCACACTCTAAAATGGCTACTAGAACACAACTCATAATTTCAATCTTTTTATTGGTTTGAAGAAAATGAAGTGAATTTTTCTCACTTATTTACAATACAAACACAATTGTCTTTTCTTTTTCAACACATTATTTCAAACATCCCTTTCCAAATTCACATGACAAAACATATAAAATGTACTTAAGGACTTAATATCATACAAAAGGGTCACTAAACACATGTAAAACACTTAAAAGAAAAAGAAAAATGAAAAAAATTAAGTTAGAAATCATTCAAGAATCTATCAATGTACAACCAAATGAAAGAAACTAATGAAATTAAAATATTACAATTAACAATGAACTAAAAATCAAGAACTTTTTAAGTTAAAACATTCAAATAATCACAAATGGACTCTTAATAAGTCAAGTGTTGAAAAAATTTGAACTTATGCCCCACCCCCATAATTAAATTGGACATTATCCTTAATGTCCCAAAATAAATACAAGCATAAAGAGGAATGGGTGAAAAATACTTCCTTAATGAGGTAAACAATGAAGTGCTTCGTGGAGAGATAATTAGTCCAACTTGTGCACCCTACAAGACAAAAAAAAAGAAAGAAGGAAAAACACTTAAATAAAAAGTAACTAAAGAACTATCTAACAAAAAGAAAAGACACAAAAACGTAAGGGAAAGGTTTGGGTTGCATCCTAACAAGTGCTTATTTTAGGTCTTTAGCTCCACCATGTTATATGAACTATCTAATATCGACTAGGATTTTGAGCCCAATATGAAACATGCACAATGTTATAGATGGGCCAAAAATAGCTTTACTCAGAGTGGGCTCCTAATCAGTTAGATGTTGCATAAATTTGGAGAGGTGGAACTGCATTACTTCCTCATCATAATCCAATGTCCACTCTTAAGTATGGAAATCTTCTTTCATCTAGGATGGCCTTTGCAATAGATTAACTGATGGGTATGGTGGCACTTCATCCTGTTCATCACCTTCTCCCGTCAGCTTGCTTGGCCATAACTCATTCAAGCATCTAACCTACTTTAACACCTCTCTTTCCTAATCCTCCTTCCTCTTTTTCTTGCTCTTCTTCTCTTCTTCTTCCTCCTCCTTCTTTAACCTGTTAGGAAAAGGAACAAAATTATAGCTAGAAATACCAAAAGAAGTACCACTTACCTTAGGAGGTGTTTCATCCTCATTCTTTTCTTCAACAAGTTGCACTTACTCTTACTATTCTCCACCCTCCTATAAAAGGGCACATATCATCTCCCTTATGATCTCCCTCTAGTTGGTTAGGAATTCTTGTAGAGACTTAGGCTTTTAGGCTCTCTATCACTTTTTCTAGTTAGCTCACTTGATCTTTTAAGTCCTTTAAGCCAGTCCTCATTTCTTGTTAGAATTGAAGATTACTCGTATCCAAGCTCTCTATAATATTCTCCAATGGGATTCCATCAGCTTATTGTGGCAATGGTGAAGTTGGAGTCATGGGTTAAACAATTTCTATGGCATTCATAGCACGGTGGTGAAGAACTAAATCCATATTGGTTTCTTCCATATGAAACTTAAGGATGATTCTCCCACTCTAGATTGTAAATGGGAGTGTAAGGATCATACCATCTTGGTTGACCCTCTCAAGAACCTCCAGCCATTTAAAACTACTACTCATCCTACAAGGTAGGACATATAATAATAAAATGGCCTAAAATGAAAAAAAATCATATACCTTAATGTCTACTATATCTATCAATATTAGCTCTATTAAGATGTGAGATTTGCTACCTATTGTTCCAACCTTGAGAAAGTAATAAATTCAAACTCATCACCATAAGAATTAATACAAGAAGGATTACAATAAAAAGTAAGCTGAAAATATGTCATTACTTGAAATATTTATGAAAAATAATCAAAAAAAGTAAAGATGACAAAAGCTCAACAAAAACAAAAATAAAAAACAACATAAAAATGACTAAAGCACAAGTGCCAATTCCTTGACAACGACGTCAACATTTAGTGATTTTTGTCACAGATGACCAAATAATAAAATACTTAAATAAACTTACTTATTATGTAGCAGGGTAAGTCAAGCTAGATCCTATAGAGAACGAGTTGTGTTTCTGGGCTATTCCAATTTTTGTGAAAAATAAAAATAAAAGAAAAAAACCCCTAAATGCGAATGAACTAAAAGACCACTAACACAATAAAAGGAAATAATCAATAACATAACAAGACAAATAACAAACAACAAATATGAAAAGAGAGGTATAAGATATTATCCAGATTCGTGAATTATATTCGATCATCAAAAATATAAATTGTGTTATGCCTAAGATGTTAATCTATAAACACAAAAAAGCTCTTGCATCTTAAGTTCCTCCAATTTTAGATAAGGCTTATATGATTAAAAACTTACCCCTAACCACGCGACAACCTAAGAAAAGCTTTCTAAATTTCGTGGTGCGATAACATTAACATTCTAGAAAATAGCTAACCTAAGCCATAATTACACATTCTCAGACTATGTAGCTAAAAAAATTGGAATCCTAGACTAACTAATTAAGTTTACCTTAAAATCAATTAAATATCGCCACTTATGGATTTCACTATTGAAAATTACGGATGAAAAGATAAAATCTAGCAATTAAACTAGAAATTATACCTAGGATGACCAATCCTATGAATTAATCCTTAATTCATGGCATTAAATTCGAATTCTAATTCAATCTTAACATAAATCATAATGCCCATTAAATACCCATTCATTTATCACAATTCTAATACATTAATCTTTCAAATATCTTTAAACCCAATTAAAACTAAGTTAACATGAAGAAAATAATAATAAAACAAATTGGAATTAAAGTAAATAGAAAGATAAATGAAAAAATCATAAAGAAATTAAAGAGAATTGAAATTTAAGCAAACAATAACTATATTAACAAAAAACTAAGATTTAACAAATGTTAAAAAAACCCAAATTGAATACATAATAAAAATTAATGAAATTAATTAAACAATAGGGAAATAAGAAATAAAATCAAGATTCAACACCTAAACTACTTAATCTAATAACTGAACATGAAATAAAATGAAAAGAATATGAAAACCTAAGGAAAGAACAAAGAAATAGGACCACCCTAAGTGGGGAGCAAAAACTCCTCAGAGGGGCTTCAATCTATCTATTTATATGCCTCTTTTAGTGTAATGGCTCATTTTGCATGTTGAGGGTTAGAGATTTATTTGTTCATTAGAAATTCATGAAATTGCATTTCATTCACATGCATATCATATACACACATGAATTATGATTTTGTACACATTACAAAGATAGCATATGCACTCAATTGATTCATTCCGGGGTATGAAAAGTT
>JAOXYD010072110.1:0-26239 GCA_028565735.1 Pinacopodium congolense
ATAGAATCATCCAACAAGTAGTTAGAAAGGAGACGTAGCCTATCTTTGGGGTAGGTGAACTTCTTTAAAATTGCCTTATGTCTTTCTCTAAACTCAACTTATTGCATTTACTTTGATATTTACATAAGCATTCCATATTAGGTTGAATCTCGATTTAGTGATTGCATCTAGTTTTCCAACTGATTTAGGTTGATAGTTTGAGTTTGTGAAAAAGTTTTAATACCCAATACACCTCCCCTCTTGGGTGCCATAGGACTTACAGGGTGCTATATGTTGATTCTTAGTTGTTTTGATTAGTTCCTTAAAGAACTGAGAAATAGAATTAAGAGTGGAAAAAGGCAAGAGTGGTAAGCTTAAAAGAGGGCAAAAGCCTATTTTAAGTGAAACAAGACCGTGAGTGATATCATTCCTAAGGGAAACATGTAAGTGAGTGTTTGTGAGGTAAACTAAATTTATTTATTTTTCAACTTTGAGACATGTCTCAAGAAAAGAGTAAAGAGCATATCATTGATATTTAAGAAACTTTTAACATCTAACTATATGTGAGATCTATGCAACAAACATTAGAGAGACTTAACATTAGATTTGGTACAGTGGATGATCAATTTCAAATGCGAGGATCAAGTATATCTAGAGGATAGCCTAAAGCATAATGAAGATTAAGGGAGAAGCTGAAGATTTTATTGATGACTTAGATCATGAAGAATCGGCTTCGAATACAAGTTTGGGTAGAATTAAGCTTAGTAGTGAGTTAAGGTTGACACTAACTTGGGGAGTATAAAACTGAAAACTCCATCATTTGAAGGTAAAAATGACCCTGAAGCTTATTTAGAAGGGGAAAATAAGGTAGAGTTAGTTTTTGATTATCATAGATACTCCAAGGAGAAAAAGGTGAAGTTAGTAGCTGTTATGTTTTCTAATTATGCAATTATCTAGTGGGAGCAGCTTGAACTTTGTAGGAGGAGGTATAGTGAGAGACTTATAGACACATGGGAGGAGATGAAGCATATTATGAGAAGGTGATTTGTTCTCAGTCACTATCATAGGCAACTGTTCCAGAAGTTACAAAGCCTTTTTCATGGGAGTAAGAGTTTAAAAGATTATCATAAAGAGATGGAGATTGTTATGATTTGAGCTAATATAGATGAGAGGATAAGGAAGTCACAATGGCAAGGTTTTTAAATGGGTTGAATAGAGAAATTAGAGATGTGGTGGAGTTGCATCACTATGTGGAGTTTGAAGATATGTTACATATGGCTATTAAAGTGGAGTAACAACAAAAGAAGAAGAGTTTAACTAAGGTAGGGTAGAATTCAAGTTCTAGTTCTTGGAACTCAAATTGGATCAAAAAGGAGGAGAAGGCTATTTTTAAGCCTAAATTTGATGTAATAAAAAACTTAAAAGAAGGAGACAACCATAAAACTCAAGGTAAAACTTAAACTTAAACTACTAGAACCTGTGATATTACATGTTTTAGATGTTTGGGTACAGGTCATATTGCTTCTCAATTTCCAAATAAGAGGGCAATGATGATTAAAGAAGATCAAAGTATTGCAACTGAAAGTGAATGAGATTTGGATGATGATTCCATTCCACCTTTAGAGGATGCTAGTGATGTAAAATTTGCTAAAAGTGGAAAAATGGTTATGATAAGGTGAGCTTTAAGTGCCCAAGTGAAAGGGGAAGAGGTAAAAAAAAAGACAATATTTTTCATACTAAATGCCGAATCAATGATAAGGTATATAGTTTGATAATTGATGGGGGTCATTGTATTGATGTTGCTAGTACTAACCTGGTTGATAAATTGAGCTTACCTACTTTTAAGCATCCTACACCTTACAAGTTGTAGTGGTTGAATGAATGCAGAGAAGTTAAGGTGCATAAGCAAGTGTTAGTTTCTTTCTTTAGTTTCTTTCTCTATTGGGCATTATACGGATGAAGTATTATGTGATGTAGTATATATACATGCTGGGCATATCTTATTAGGGCATCCATGGCAATATGATAGGTGAGTAGTTCATGATGGGTATACAAATCGATATTTTTTCGTAATGAACGAAAAACCTATTACTCTTGTATCCTTCACTCCTAAACAAGTATATGAAGACCAAGCAAGATTAAAGAGGGAAAAAAAGGAGCAAGAGAGTGAAAATAAAGGTGAGATTGTAAATTCAAAAGAAAAGAGAGAGATTGAGGTAAAGGAGCAAATAAGAGAGAGAAAGATAAGCAAAGTGTGCAGAATGCAAAGAAAGCGAGAAAATTGAGTTTCTATGGCAAAGAGAGTGATATCAAGAGAGCTTAATTTTCAAGATAGCCTATACTTGTACTTATTTATAAGGAGGCTTATTTTAATGGTAACAATAATGACTCTTCCTTGCTTAGTATTTTTCTTTCTTTATTGCAGGAATTTGATGATTTATTTCTTATAGAAGTACCTAATGGTTTACCACTAATTAGGAGAATAGAAAACCAAATTGACTTCATTCCTAGAGCTAGTATTCCAAATAGACCAGCTTATAGAATCAATCATAAAGAAATAAAAGAAATATAAAGGCAAGTTAAAGAATCAATGGCAAAGGGATATGTGCGAGAAAGTATAAATCCATTTACAGTTCTACGCTTATTAGTGACTAAGAAGGATATGACATGGAATATGTGTGTTGATTGTCATGCCACAAGTAAAATCACTTTAAAGTATCGATATCCTATTTCTAGATTAAATGATATACTTAATGAATTGCATGATGCTTGTATGTTTTCTAAAATTGATTTGAAAAGTGGATATCACCAAATTCGCATGAAAGAATGTGATGATTGGAAAACAACCTTTAAAACAAAATATGGTCTTTATGAATGGTTGGTTATGCCTTTTGGTTTAACTAATGTACCTAGCACA
Source organism: Pinacopodium congolense (assembly GCA_028565735.1). Taxonomy (NCBI): domain Eukaryota; kingdom Viridiplantae; phylum Streptophyta; class Magnoliopsida; order Malpighiales; family Erythroxylaceae; genus Pinacopodium; species Pinacopodium congolense. The sequence goes on from JAOXYD010072110.1 coordinate 2,897, forward strand.
TTTATGAGACTTATGAACCATGTTTTGCATGCTTTTATTGGAAAATTTATGTTTGTTTATTTTGATGATATTTTAGTTTATAGTAAAATCCTTAATGAGCATATTAAACAAATGAAGCAGGTCTTTGAGGCTTTAAAGGAGGCTAAGTTGTATGCTAACCTTAAAAAGTATGGCTTTTGCACCAATAAATCAAATTTTTTATGTTATACTGTCAACACTAAGAGTATAAGGGTTGATAAGGAGAAGGTTAAGGTAATAAGGGAGTGGCTAACACTTAAAGGTATGAGTGATGTTAGGAGCCTTGATGACTTAGCTAGTTTTTATAGGAGATTTGTAAGTGATTTCAGTAGCTTAGCCACACCTTTAAATTAAAGTACTAAAAAAGAATGTTGGATTAAGTGGGGTAGCGAACAAGAAATGGCATGTGCTTTGATTAAGGAGAAATTAACTAATGCACCTTTACTTATTTTGCACAACTTTACTAAATCTTTTGAAGTTGAGTGTGATGCTTCAAGAATAGGTATTGAAGCTATTCTAATGTAAGAAGAGAGACCAATAGCTTGTTTTAGTGAAAGATAAGTGAGGTAACATTTAATTTTCCCACCTATGATAAGGAGATGTATTATCATGTTTGAGCATTAAAGACTTGGTTACACTACCTTTGGCTTAAAGAGTTTGTGATTCATATGGATCATGAAATCTTAAAGCATTTAAAGGGGTAGCATAAGTTAAATAAATGACATGCAAAGTGGTTCGAGTTTATTGAGATATTTCCCTATATGATCAAATACAAATAAGGTTAAGAAAACGTAGTGGCTAATGCATTGTCAAGGAGGTATGCCTTACTTTCTACTTTAGATGCAAAAATCATGGGATTTGAATACATTAAGGATTTTTATGTTAATAATATTGATTTTCCTAATGTGTTTAACACATATGAGAGATTGGATTTTGGCAAATTTTATAGACATAACGGGTTTTTCATTTAGAGAAAACAAATTATATGTACCTAAATTTTCTTCGTATGATTTGTTTGTTAAACAGACTCATGGGGGAGGCCCAATAGGGAATTTTTCTATTGTCAAGACTTTAGATATATTGCATGAACATTTCTTTTGGCCTAACATGAAATATGATATTGAAAGATTTTGTAAGAAGTGCATTACATGTAAACAAGCCAAGTCTAAAGTTAAACCTCATGGTTTATCGTTGCGTATACCTAATCATCCTTAGACTAATATTTACATAGATTTCGTGATGGGTTTACTTAGGTCTAAAATGTATAATGATTCTAGATGTGTGGTTGTAGATAAGTTTTCCAAGATGGCACATTTCATTTCATAATATAAAATTGATGATGCATATTATATTTATGATCTATCTTTTAAAGAGGTTGTAAGATTGCATGGCATGTCTAGAAGTATTATTTTTGATCATGACGCTCAGTTTCTAAGTTAATTTTGGAAAACCTTATGGAATAAGTTAGGAACAAAGATTTTATTTTCTACTACATGTTATCCTCAAACGGATGGACAAACTAAAGTACTTAATAGGAGTGTGTCTACTTTTTTGCATGTTATAATTAAAAAAGAACTTGAAAATATGGGAAGAATGTTTACCACATGTTGAGTTTGCTTATAATAGATGTATACATAGTGTAATTAAATTCTCACCTTTTGAAATTATGTATGGGTTTAATCTACCAACTCCTTTGGATTTATCACCTTTACTTGAGCATGTAGATTTAGATGGATAAAAGAAGGTAGATTTTGTCAAGAAAAATTAGGAGAAAACTAGGCAAAATATTGAAAGGTAGATGGAGCAATATGCTACTTAAGTTAATTAAGGGGAAAAGCAAGTTATTTTTTAGCCTGGTGATTGGGTTTGTTTAAACATACATAAGGAGAGATTTCTAATTCAAAGGTAATCTAAATTGCATCCAAGAGGAGATGGTCCTTTTCAAGTGATTGCAAGGATCAATGATAATGCATACAAGCTCAATTTTCATAGTGAGTATATCGTGCATGCTACTTTTAATGTTGCTGAATTTTCTCTTTTTGATGTAAATGATGATTCAAGGATGAATCCTTTTGAGAAGAGAAGGAATGATGAGAATTTAGAGGGTGTTAAAAGTACAACACTAAATTTTGATCTATTAACCACTAATGGAGGTCCAATCACAAGAGAAAGAGCTAAGAAGAGTAAAGATGCTCTAAATGGGCTAAAAGTCAATCTCTTATGAAGAATTAAGTCAATAGTCAAAGGCCATACTAGTTAATCGAATTCAAAAAATGGAATAGTAAAAGGTTTCACTTTAAATGTGCAAGATAATGACCGAATCTCAAATTGACCAAAGCTAAAAATTTATAGAGGACACTTTTATCTTTCCAACGAATTAAGAATCACATTATTTATAAAACTGTAGCTCAAGTTATGGCTTTTGAAATTTGACTATATAAAAAGATGTGGGAATAATATGGCAGCATTGCTTGTTTTACTTGGTTATCCTATTTTAAGGGGGATCTCTTTCCAATTTTGAATTGTATCTTATTCCCTTCATTATTTTGCATATCTATAGATTTATTTTCTTATTTCATATATGCAAATTAGGAAATCAAGCTTACTATGGAATTCTTTTTATTTTAGTATAGCTGAATATTTCTAAATCCAAATTATAAATGGATTTCAATTTGATTTCAAGGTCTTATGCCTTACTTTATAAGAAGGCACATATTTTACTTGAAAGGGTAGCTTTTATCATCAATAATACTTTAGAGAGCATTCTCTTTCTTGGTTCTTCATTGAACTCTTTAAACTTATTAAGTTTCAACTGGTGGAATTCATAATTCAAACTTAAAACTCACCTTCTGATCTTATTCCTGAGTGTGACATCTATAACTCTTCCTATAACTTAGGCTCTTATTTAATTACATAAAAAATGGGTCTAAGTTACTCTTATAAATATGATTTTCTTAGACGTTTGTTGGACATAGTATCAACTCTGTTTGTTGGGTCATACTACTATTAATAAGGTTCACATCATTGACTTGATAAATGACTTGGTGAATTGGTTAAGATTTGTATGTTGTATGAAGTTGAATTTATTATATATGTGGTTGAATGTACTAAAATGAATGAAATTGGTTAGGTTAAATTATTAAATAAATTTGGTAAATTTAATGAATTTAGTTACATAAAATTATGTAAAATGTGTTAAGAAATATTTAGTATTGATTGAATTGTGTTTAAAAAAGTTGAATTATGTTTAGAAGTGGTTTAGGCCAAAATGGATTAAGGTGACCTAAACCTAGTGAGTTTAGTGGATTGATGTGTCAAGAAATATTTGGTATTGATTGAATTGTGTTAAAAAAAAGTTGAATTGGGTTAAGAATTGGTTTAGGCCAAAATGGGTTAAGGTGACCTAACCATAGTGAGTTTGGTTGATCGATGTGTGAATATCAGTTGACCATCCATGGCAAAATTGCAGCGAAACATTATAAACGGCTAGTTTTCGTAACAACTTGTTTATAGCTCGCATTTGCAATAGTTATAAACACCTAATTTTGTAATGACTAGTTTTTACAATGGCTAGTTTTTGTAACAGTTATAAACGGTTAGTAAGCCTTAAGATGGATATAAATATATGTTGTTTATGGTAAGAAAAAGCATTAAAATCAATCTTACAAAGTGTTTGAGCAGTCTTGAGTTATATTGTGAGTTTTGGTATAGTATTTCATATGAGTATAGTATTTTTATAAGTATTTTTATTATATTTTCATACATAAGTTTATAGTGAGCCTTACCTTGGTAAGTTAAAAGTGACACATTTTGTAAGGTGTATCTGTAAGAAGGGTGAAAATTGCGAGTATATTTTGTAAGGATTGTTCTTGAACCTTGAAAAAAAAAAAAGAGTGTTGGGAGATTATTCCTTAGCCATAAAAAATGAAGAGTGATAAGTTATTCCTTAACTTTGAAAGGAAGAGTGAAAGGTTATCCTTGAGCTTTTAAAAAGAATTGTATTTTTAACATTGTATTTGATTGCAATAGTGTAAAAATATCTATAAGTGATGTTGAGAACTAGACGTAAGAGCAAATGGATTGCTTCAAACTAAGATAAATCTTTTGTGTCTGTATTCCCTTAGTCCTTTACTTTTATGCATTTATTTTTAATTGTTTAAATTATCATTACTGTTTTATTTGGTTAATTAAAATTGTAGTTTGGCTTTCATATTTAGAATAAATTAGTAAAATAGGTTGTATAATTACACTCTTCATGGCTTATCATATGACACTAAAGTTTGGTGTGGAACTTCATAACAAACATTTGGTAAAGCTATCACGAGCTCTCTAAATAATAAATTTATCTAAGTAACCTAATATTTAGTAGGACCAGTCAAGGTCGATTCCACAAAGAACTGGTTGTGTTATTTAGTTGTTCTTAATGTTGTACAAATAAATAAATAAACAATCCCTGGAGAAATAGAATTAAAATAAGTGAAAAGAAAATTAATGAGAAAAAACGAACATAACAAGAAAGCAAATAACAAATATGAAAAGTTGGGCAAAAGTTATTTTCTAGGTTCATGAATTATAATTGACCATTGAAATTCTAAAAGATTGTATTATATCTAAGATGCTAGCCTATAAACACAAACAAACTCTTGTGTCTTAAGTTTGAAATTCTAAAAGATTGTATTATATCTAAGATGCCAGCCTATAAACATAAACAAACTCTTGTGTCCTAAGTTTTTTAAATTTTAGATAAGTCCTATACGATAGAAAACTTATTCCTAATCACAAGATAACCTATAACAAGTTCTTTAAATTTAATGGCGTGATAGCATTAACAAACTAGGTAACAGTTAACTTAAGCCATAATCACACAAGTATGGGATATGTAACTCAGAGAATTGAAATTCTAGACTAATTGGTTAAATTTACCTATAAAATCAATTAACCTATCACCACTAATAGCTTTTGCTAATGAGAATTGTGGATCAAAAGTTAAAACCCCGTAATTGAACTATAAATTACACCTAAAATGGCCAATCCTATGAATAAATCCTTAAGTCATGACATTTATTTTAAATTTCAACTCAATCTTAGCATAAATCATAATGCCCATTCAAAACCTATTCCAATTCTTGTAATTATCCTCCATAAATCCATTAAATACCTTCAAACCAACTTAAAACTAAGCTAACATAATTAAAATAACAAGAAAATAATATGAAATTAAGGAAAATCAAAAGAAGGATAAAACATAAGGATATGAAATAACAAAATAATAGAAAAGGAAATGAATAAAATATAAGGATAAAAATAAGAACAAGGCTAGAAAATTAAAGAAACAACACTATATTAACTATAAACCAAGATTTAACAAGTTTTTAACAAAATCAAAAGCAAATACATGAAAAAATAAAAAAATAGAAAAAACAGAAGCATAAACAAGTTCTAAACCAAAATTCTACAGCCTAAACATGAAATATAAGAAAGAATATGAAAAGAGATGAAAAGAACATTAAGAACACATTAAAATTTAAGGAAAATACAAAGAAGATGAAAGACTACTTAAATGAGAGACAAAAGTGACGAATTTGCTCCATCTTTTCCCTTTTATGGGTCCTCTCTAAGGTTTGTAATGTTTGGGAGCAATTTGGTCAAGTTTTCCCCTAAAAATTACAAAACGATGTTGTTTTACAAATTCTAGTTAAGTCATGAAAATTGATAGCTTCTGCCCCTCTTCTCCTTTTCTTCTCTAATTCCTTCTATACACCTCTAATTTCCATGAAATGAGGTATGTTGTTCTTCACATGATTTTCTTGCACCTCATAAAACTTAAGAACAATCCGAGCTCTAAAAGGACATCTAATGCATCACTAAAACTACTTGCACCAAATCTAGTGTTCAATTAAATTTGTCTTTTTCTTTTCTGTATGCACTCTTGATGACTTGTCATATGACCTTGAAATTTGGTGTGAAGCCTCATAACATGATGCCATAAGTTCTTAAATTTATTCCACACCTATTTCAATTCCAATTTTTCTTTAATTCTATTCAAAACTTGCCGTTTTCAACTTGTATTTGTATCCTAAAGTCAAATCTGTACGTAAACTCAAAAGGAACAAAACCAAGAATGTAAACATCAAAATGTGGATAAAACTCATATGATAACATCATAAAATATATCCTTATCAAATACCCTCACACTTGAACTATTGTTTATTCTTAAGCAATGACTTAAACATTTTACTTAAAATAATCTTGATCAAAATTTGAAAACCAATTGAATATAATATAATTCAATCAATACTTTTAAGCCAATTCACAAATCTCAACTCCTTCAAGATACAAAAACAATTTTTATCATATACAAGACATAAAGTTAGTCAAAAGCAACCCCATATGTATAATGCTAAGCATCTAAGTCATTTTATTTATCTTATAAATATGGTCAAGGATGTTCAAAACATTAAAAAAAACACAATTTGTAACTTTGGAGCATTTTATAGGACAACACCTAGTCTTTTTACGTGAAGTCGAATACCTTATCATGAATGACCTTAGTTACTTAACTAGGATATCCCTTTTGGCTTGTTTGACACGTCATCTAACTTTTTGACATGAAGATGAATATTTTGTCTTAAACACCCCTAGTTACTAGGTTATATCACACTCTCAAATAGCTTTTAGCACCACTCATAACTTTGATCTTTATATAGATTCAAAGACAGCGAAGTGAAAAATATCTTCACTTATTCAACAATATAACAAACACACATTTTTTTTCTTTTTCTAATTTGAACAACACATCCAATTCCAAATTCACATGAAAAATCATATAAAATGATCTTAATCACTTAAAACCATACATATGGTTTACCAATAACACATGAAAACACTTAAAAAGAAAAAGAACAATGAAAAATTTTAAAGTTAACAACCATTTTAAGAGTTGAACCAAGTACATCAAATTAAAAGCATCAATTGATTTCAAGTATCACAATCAATAATCAACCAAATTTTAAGGTCATTCTCAGCTAAGGCATTTAAATCATCACCCTAAGACTAAGAGTAATTCAATTGCAGAAAATTTGAACTTGCCCTATCTCCACACTTAAATGGGATATTGTCCCCAGTTCCCCAAAAATAATGAAAATATAAAGAGGATGGAATAAGAAAACTCCCTTGATTGAGGTAATCCATAAAGCTCTTGATGGAGAGAGATTACAACTCTTACTTTAGCACACCTACAAAACAAAACAAGCACAAGAAAGGGAAATAACTAATAAAAAGAAAAGATGTAAAAACTTAAATAAAGGATAGTTATTTAACGCAGCCCCTATATATACATCATCCAATGTCAAATAGATGTTTGAGCCTAACAAGAATCATGCTCATTGTCCTTGAAGAGCCTGGAATAGCTTCCCTTGAAGTGGGTTTCGAATTAGCATGACGCCTTATGCTTTAGAGTGGAGCTACATTGTTTCTTTGTCATACTTTGTGGTCCACTCTCTATTATGGACATCATCCTTCCAACATAATGGTCTCCCTAGTGGTGTAGGCTATGGGTATTGAGGCACTGCATCTTACTCATCACCTGCTAACTTTAATTTTCTTATGCACAATTCTTTTAAGCATCCAACTTGCTTCAAATCCTCTTTCTTCTAATCCTCTTGCCTCTCTTACATGCTCTTCTTCACTTCTTCTTCTTCTTCTTCTTCTTCTTTCTTTGACCTACTAGGAAAAGGAATAGAAATAAACTTAGCGATAATAAAAGAAGTACTACTTACCGTAGGAGTTGGTTCCTCTTCCTTCTATGCCAAGATCAACTCCATTTCCTTAATAGCCTCCTCTTGATCTTCCTCATATTCTCACAATTCTCCATTATCTGATGAAAGGGCATACATCATCTCTCTAGGGTCTCCTTCTGGTTGGCTAGGAAGGATTGTAGCAACTTAGACTTTTAGGCTTTCTATCACTTATGCCATCTTTTAAGTCTTTCAAGTCATTCCTTATTTCTTATTAGAATTAAAGAGTTATAGCAGCCAAACTCTCTAAGATCTTATTTAATGAAATCCCATTAGCTTGTGGTGGTGATGATTGACGTGGAGGCATAGATGGACAATGTAGCTGACTCTGATAGCATGGTAGTGGAGAATTAAATCCATATTGGTTGCTCCCATATGAAAAGTAAGGATGATCCTCCTATTCTGGATGGTAAATCAAAGTGTAAGGGCCATACCACTCTTATTAGCTCTTATTGGAACCACTAATTTTATAAAACTGCTGCTCAATCTACAAGCTAGGAAACATATCAATAGAATGACCTAAAAATGAACAAAAATCGTTTACTATAGTGTTTACTGTATCTGTCACTGCTTTTTCTACTAAGAATGTGAGATTTATTACCTATTGTTCTAACTTAGAGATAGCAGAAAATTTAAACTCATCACCATAAGAATTAATGCAAGAAGGATTAGAAGAAAAAGTATGCTAAAAATAAGCAATTGCTTGAAAAAGTTATAAAATGGGGTTAACTATATTTGTAGTCCTAAACCTTTTATCATTTTCTCAATTGAGTCTTATAGCTTTGAAACTTTCTATTGAAGTCCTATACATATGCGAATTAATCAAAGGCAGTCCTTATATGACTTAATTGGAAAAATTATGAAAGGTTTAGGATTTAAATAGAAAAATTATGAAAGGTTTAGGACTACAAATATGATTATCCCTTATAAAATATAAACAAACAGAACACAAAGGTAAAAAAAAGTTCAACAAAAATAAAAAGAAAAACAATAGAAGAAATAGCTAAAACCTAAGCGCTAGTTCCCCGAATATGGTGCCAATGTCACCTGCTCACCAAATAATAAATACATAACTAACCTAACTAACTATGTAGCAGAGTAAATCATGGTCAATCTCACAAAGAAATGGTTGTATTTGACAACTATCCCTAACATTATGCAAAGGAATAAAAAAGAAAAAGAAAATAAAAGAAAACCTATGGATGCAAAGGTATTAAATAAACATAAAGACAATTAACAAAATTAAAATGAACAAAACAAGAAAGCAAATAACAACGATGGAGAGCTGGGATGATAGAAAACTTATCCCTAGCCACGTGAAAACAAATAACATGCTCTTTAGATTTAGTGGCATGGAAATATTAAGAACTAAGGAACAACTAACCTAAGTTATAATGTCATAAGCTCGGATTATTTAACATAGAGAATTGAAATTCTTGACTAAGTGATTAAATTTACTTATAAAATCAATTATCCTATCAACATTTATGGATTTTGCTAATGGCAATAACGAATCAAAAGTTAAATCCTTGTAATTGAACTAGAAATTACACCTAGGATGGCCAATCCTATGAATAAATCCCTAATTCATGACATTAATTATGAATTCCAACTCAATCCAAGCATAAATCACAATGTCCATTCAAAACCCATTCTAATTCTCATAATTATCATCCATAAATATATTAAATACCTTCAAAACCACTTAAAACTAAGCTAACATAATGAAAAAAAACAAACAAAACAAACATTGAAATTAAAGGAAAACATAAAAGAAATGTAGAAATCATAAGAAGAAAAATGAGAACAAGGCTGAAAAATTAAAGAAACAACATTGTATTAATGAAAACTAAGCATTTAACAATTATTTAACAAAAACCAAATGAAATAACATCATCAATAGAAATAAAATAGAAAGATAGCAATAGAAAAATAAAGAAAATCAAGATTCAACACCTAAACTACTTAATCTAAGGTTTGAACATGACAAAAGATGAAAAGAAAATCAAGAACACACTAAAACCTAAAGAAAATGTAAAGAAGATGAAAGGTTGCCCAAGTGCAAGCCAAAAGTGACGAATTTGCTCCATCTTTTCCATTTTATAGGTCCTTTTTAAAGCAATTTAGTTAAGTTTGCCCCTAAATATTGTGATTCCTAATGCTTGTATAATGTATTAATCACTTAACACCCTCCCTTTTGAGTTTGGCATCCTTATCACCACTATAACTCTCAGGATGAGACTTGGGACAATAATTCTTTGATTGTTTGTGGTGTGGAAAAAGAATATAAACTAGAAAGTACTTCTTAAATAGCCTTGACTACTACCATACCTAAAGTCAAAACTAAAACTATGAAGACTAAAGATAAGTCTCTTTAATGCCCTCTACTGAAAAATATTAGTTAGACTAATAGAGTGTTGACCTCGAGTGATTTCATGAAGAGTGAGAAGTGATTCTTCTATAAGAAGAAATATCATAAGAAATAAAACTGCATAAAGTATAAATAATGGAAAGAGAAATAGAAATAGTCAGATAACTCTTTGGGTTATGTTATTCATCTAATGTTGCTATAGCATCATATGGTTCTTAGTAGTTAAATAGTAGAGGTTCTACTCACATTGCTTCCATAATACAGAGGTTTATATTAAGGCATAACTAAATCAAGAAGAGTTATGGCTAATCATTGACAACAGAAAAATTGCATCTAAAATTTATAAGAGATATATGTTTAAATCTAGGTACTGATTTTAAACTTGTTTTGTATAACATATTCTATATACCATCTTTTAAACAGAATTTTATTTTCATTTCTATTATGGATAAAGAGGATTATAGTTTTGTGATCAAGAATTCTAGTGTAAAGTTGTTAAATGATGTAAAGCATGTTGGCACAGCCTTCTTATTATATGGTTTTTATATAATGTTTTTGGCTCCTAATGATTTCTATACTTCTTCAAATGTTGCCAAAAATATTATTAATAAAAGACCTCTCATAAAAGATAAATGATACTTGCTATTATATAAGCGTTTGGATTACACCTCCAAAGAAAAAGTGGAAAGATTGATTAGAAACAACATTCTTTTAACTACAGTTTATTAGAAATTATTCATACTAACATATGTGATCTTTACTCATCAATTATTTATAGATCTAGATATTTTGTGATATTTATTGATGATTTTTTTATATAGATATATGTTCTTAATTAAAGAAAAGTTTGAGGCCTTTGAAAAATTTGAGGTTTTTAATACTAAATTTGAGAACCAACTGAAGAAATCAATTAAGATTATCAGGATTGATTGTGGGGGTAATTATTATGGCATATGCAGGGTTTTTGGATAATAAAAGGTCTATTTACTTAGAAAATTATAGAGTAGTAACATATTTACTATGCTAGGTAATCTTGAATAGAATAGTGTAGTTGAAAGGTGAAATTGTGTTTGTTGGTTTTTGCTACATTACAAGTATATAGATCATAATTTATAGTGTAACAAATATTGATCCCATGAGGATTGAATACAGTCACCTAACAATCCAAATTTCACTTTTTTAAAGGTAAATCAAATTACAAAAACTGAAAATTTAAACTAAATTAATGAAACTTGAATAAATTTAATCGAGAAGAAAGCAAAACAAAGAAGGTACTCAATAATGGAGAATTATGGGTTATTTTATCCTTGTTTATCCTCCGTTTACCTTATTAATTCAATTTTTTAGATATCCAATGGTTTGATTACCCTTTTTCAATTAATGCCAATTGAAATATTTACAAGGTAAATTGTAACCTCTTGGTTTATAACAATACCCCCAAATATGCATTTGGATTTGAAGCAATCCTAAGAATAATTAAGAAGCAATTAAGATCTCTCTTCAATCATTTGTTAATCTGATTAATTGCAAGTTCGTTAAGCTACCAACTTGAATTGTGTAATCTAACACACATAAATCAAAATAATTTCTCAATTCGAAGTGATTATAGGTTTAATAATTAACACAAACAGTCATTCATAAAAGCAGTATGATAAAAGTTAAAAGTTAGATAAACAATGTAAGAACAATCTGTAAACTAGATTTAACAATCCATAATCATGATAAAACAACCATTATTTAGATTTAACAACAAAAGGAAAGCCAAGGAAAGATAAACTAAAGATGATGTTGAAGGCCCTGTTTTGGAAAATCTGGACAACTTTGTTAAATTTTAATTTCTCCTTTTTTTTATTTTGAGTTTCTTGATGTTGTTCTCCTTCCAAAACCCTTCCTTTTCTATCTTGGATGTCCTTTAGGCTTTGAATGGCTGTTGTTAGGGTTTTTTCATGTCTTATTTGTCTAAAAATATCATAGAATTGCTTAAACACATCATCCTGCAAATCTTGGAAACTTCCAATATGTAGCCTGCCTCTATCGCTATAGCAACTTGGGTGTTTGATGGCTTTTAACTCTTCTCAGTTGTTTTACTATAACTTCTCCTACACACTTTTCATGATTATGAAATTTGATATGTAATTTCCTCACATGATGTTCTTGCACCCCATAAAATTTCATAATAATATGAGCTCCATAAGGGTAACTAATGCATCACCTAATTCATCTATACTAAAGCCGATGCTTATTTGAGCTTCTCGTGATCTTATCTTGATACATTCTTAATGGCTTTTCATATGACGTTGAAAATTGATGTATGACTTCATCATATGATACTCTAAGTCCTTAAATTGATACCACATCTTCTAGCTCCAAATTTTTCTCAAAATATTTACCAAAGTTTTGAAAAAATATGAATAATCATCCAAAGCAACAAAAGTAACTCCTTATTCAAGAATTGCTCAAATGTGCACCCAAATCATATATAATTACCTCTAAAGTCTAAGATAATCATTATAAATCATGTCTAGAAGATGTATAATTAAGGTGATATTAAATTTAAGCTTATAGGAAATGATAAGGAGCATGTAGTCCAAGCCTAAACTTTAGGGGTAAGGTTATAAAAATCACTATATATATTTTGAATTATGTCCTATGAAAGTTTGTTCCTAAAACAACATTTAAGCTTTCGAAACGATGGAAACCATCTCTTACTCATCTTTATGTTCAAGGTTTACCTGCTAACCTTAGGTTATATATTCCTTATGAAAATAAATTGCATTCTTATTCTACTCATTGCTATTTTGTAGGATACTCAGAAGAATTTAAAGGCGTAAGATTTTACTATAGAGAGGGAGGATGAAGAATAATGTAATCATTAACAACTCAATTTTTAAACATGATGTTTCTTATCAGGTATGCCACTCTCATGTTTTAAACGCAAGTGGTATTTAAATTATTATAGTTTCTTATCCTACACTTGTTTAGATAGAATTAGTAGATTTTAGCCTTAATACCATTTTAGTATAGGATTAGGAACCCATATAAACACCGAACAAGGTTCTTATTAAAAAAAATTAATTTGAACAAGTTTTATTAAGGAGATCCACTAGGATGAAGATACCTACCATTTCATCTAATTGTATTGTTTAACTAGGAAAGAGTGGCTATGGCATAGATAATATGGTTGATTTAGTTACTTTTAGAGAAGTTGTATTTAGTCCTCATACAAACTTATGATGGGATGCAATTAAGAATGAGATGCATTCCATAAAGCTTAACTAGATGTGGGGATTGGTTGATTTACCTTATAATTATAAACTTGTTAGTTGAAAATGTTTTTATAAGATCAAGAAGGACTCCTAAGCTAAAGTGGACCAGTTTAAATCTAGATTGGTTGCCAATAGATTCACTTAAAGAGAAAGAATTGACTTTAATTTCACTTTCTCTCTTATATCCTCTAAGAATGCATTTAGAGTGATTACGGAAATAATGGCTCATTATGATATAAAGTTACATCTGATGGACATAAAAAAACTACTTTTTTGGTTGGAGATTTTTTTTAGGACATCTACATAATGTAGCTCAAAAGGTTTCATAGAGATGAAAAAATTCATTTAATTTGTAAATTAAAGAAATAAATATATGAATTGAAACAATTTTACTATTAATAGTACTTGAAATTTGATAATGTGATTACCTTATTTAGCTTTATGAAAAATAAAGTTAAGATATGTTTGCATTACAAGATTAGGAGGAGCAAAGTCATATTTCTTCTTTTATATATAGATGATTTCTTTCTTGCATTAAATGATTTGGACATGTTGTATGAAGTTAAGAAATTGTTATACAAAAATTTTTATATGAAGGATTTTGATAAAGTTTAATTTGTCCTAAGTGTTCAGATTCACTAGAACAGATCCCAAAACTTATTAAGACTCTCTTAAAAAGCATAAATTGAGTGAGTATTGTAAAAGTTTAATATAGAAAATTATAAACGTGTCAACATCAATCTCTTATAAAGAGAGGTTATATTTAGCATAGTGCCTAAGGAATGAGATTTAAAGCGAGCCTATGAAAAATGTTTCATATTCTAGTATGGTGGGTAGCCTAATGTATGGTCATGTGTGTAGTAGACTAGACATTATATTTGTTGTTAAACTATTGGTAGGTATTTATCCAACCTATGTATAAACTACTAGAATGTAGTTAAATGAGTTTTAAGATACTTACAAGGAACTAAAGATTATACACTAATATGCATAAAAGTTGAGAATTTGGATTTGATTAAGTATATAGATTCATATTTTGCAATGTGTCATGGTGGTTGGTAGTTCACATTAGGCTATATTTTCATTTTAGCAAATTATTGGAAGTTCACATTAGGCTATATTTTCATGTTCACAAATGGTGCTATGTCATGAAAATGTGTCAAGTAGACACTTGTAACCTTTTTAATGTTGCATGTTGAGTTTTTTGCTAGCCTATTGAACTGCTTCATGGCTTAATTTATATGAGGAACTTAGTTTTAGAACTGTATATGGTTAACTCAACTGCAAAACCTATAGGGTTATAATATGATAATCTTTTTACAATATTGTTTAGTAACAATAATAAGAATATCATAGGATCTAAGTATTTAGAAGTCAAGTATTTGACCATAAAAGAATTTATACATAAAAGGTGACATCATTGTAGTTTATATTGTGACTAAGCATTATTGGCTAATCATTTAATTAAGGGACTCATCCCAATGTGTTTGAGTGACATGTTTTTAGCATGAGTATTGAAGTCATTTAACAAAGTTAGTTAGAGATCATTGTATTTTTGCTTTATATACAATTTGTATTTTCTTGTATTATGACTACATTGTGATATATATATATATATATATATGATAATCTTCATTTTATTCTTAATCATTCAAATTATTGTGCATTATCATAATACAAATGAAAGTCTTAAGATTTATTTCAATCTTAAGCATTTTACAGGTCATTAGGCATATATACAATGTGACATTGATACCATGTCTCTTAACACATACAATTATCTTATAATACATATGGGATATTAAGATATAATGGAATATTAGGTTTTAATCCCATAAAGATAAACATAGTGCTTTAATATTATACAGTATGTTTTGGTCCCTATATAACATCTGGGGGTGAACTTGGTAACTCTAAATTTTTCTAAGTCTTTTATATCTAATTAAAAATTTCCCTATTACGATACTATGTAATGTAAAAGCTAAATAATGTAACGAAAAATATTAATAATATGATTAACTTATAAACAATTCAAAAAATAATACATAATAATGTGAATTGAAATGAAATAAACTTGGAATATAAAAAGAGATAAGGAAAGAAAGGTGTCAATTAATTTACAGTAGTTTAATGCCTAACTTTACACCTATATCTACTTTCCAACTTTTTGTTTGGAATTTCACTATTAATCATAATGTTATGTTCACTTTCCTTGTTTTATAGGTTCTAAGATAATCCTTACAATCACTTTCTTTATTAATAGGCTTAAAAATAATTCTTTACGCTTATAACTTCACAATCTCACCACTTTAAATTCTACTTTAAAAAAATGTCACTCTTGACCAATCTAAAGTGTTTAAAAGGTTCACTAAGGAACTTGAGAATGAAAGCACAAATAAAAGAAAATATTTACTCTAAAACCTCCTAAAATATTCAAAACAATACTTAAAGAACTTTCTAACTTAATTACTTTGTGTTTTTCACACATTTAATGCACTTCACACTTAATTGATATATAAACCATTTAACAACATAACTATTTATAAGTAAAATCCCACCAATTAGCCTCTTATCATCGTTGGTACTTATTAATTATTAATTAATTCATTTTATCATTAGTTTTTAACTATTGAACCTTGAGTCTTGTAATTACTGGTGATTAGTCTAGATGCACTGGTTGACCAATGGACTAATC
Organism: Pinacopodium congolense; assembly: GCA_028565735.1. Lineage (NCBI taxonomy): Eukaryota > Viridiplantae > Streptophyta > Magnoliopsida > Malpighiales > Erythroxylaceae > Pinacopodium > Pinacopodium congolense. The sequence continues at coordinate 19,043 of JAOXYD010072110.1, forward strand.
TAATTGACCACTGCATCCAACTAGTCGATTAGTCTGTACCCAAGAGGCAACTTAACACATCCAAACACATGCAAATTACCTCAAAATAGTTCCCAACATTTTAAAAACCTTCTTTAACACACAAATTCATTAAAAAAATCCATAAAATCATTTTCATATGTTAGAAAAATTATTTGAAAACCATTCCTCACTTAATTCCTTTTGATTATGCAAATTATATATATAAACATTAATCATGATGCAAAACAGGTTAATAGAGTCCTTTAAATACAATGGGAAGATGAAATAAGACTACATAAAAAATTACAATATAAACCTATTCAAAAAAATTTTTGGGTTTTCCAGTTTGACTCTTTTTTATTTAATCTTCATAAATTCCATTTTATACTCCAAAACTCAAAATTCATCTCCTAAACACCTTTTCATAACCTATCTTTCCAAAACATTAAACAAAATAAAATCATTAATACCAAGATTGTGTTGTCATCATCAAAACTAAATGGATTAGCCCTTGATTCAACAACTCCCCCTTTTAATGATGATAAAACTATGTGATATTAGGAAAATATAATAAGCAAAACACATATAAATCAAAACCATTTTACCCCCTTTAAACTAATATCACATAAATTTTCTCTCTTTTTAGAATCATAAAAAAGGTCATATACTCATAAACATATTACTTCAATACTAATCATCTTTCCTTAATACCATTTATAAACCTTTCTTTACCTTTCCCCCCTTTTATACAATGTCAAAAGCTACAAAAACAACACACTTTAAAAAAATTCATAATTACATATCCAAACTTTCTTCATAAACTCAACCTTCATTACAAACAATCAATAAATATTAAAATTTGATAACTCCCTTTAAATTAATCATTTCATGATCAATTTAAAAAAAAAATTAAATACATAAAATTTTCAAGCTTAAATTTTACACACCCAAATTCTACAGACTCTCCCTAAATTGATTAAAGTCTATAACTCCCCTTAAATTCATGCATTATGTCCATTAAAACTCAAACTCCCCCTAAATAGAAAATAATATCACATCTTACCCTCTCTTTTTTTAATTTCTATTATACAAGATAAAATTTATCAAAATCTTCAGGATTTAAAGCTTAACAAGATTATTAAAACTCTCCTTTAATCAAGACATGTCATAAAAAACTCAACAGATAAATTATAAGTAACTCAAAATTCAAAACTTAAACACTTAGGCTCCTTTACATTTATGCATCTTAAAACAATTAAGCTAATATGTTATCAAGCTTTTCTATATTTTTACAGGATCAAAATCAACATACAAAATTGTTAAATATATTCAACATTTGCAAGAAAAATTTTAAAATAACATTTTCTCTCAATCTTAAAAAGGATATAATATGCCAACCTACAAGTATTTAAAATGAATAATCCAAATTTAAATGTCATGTAAATCTATCAATCATGAATTATTTAAATGTTATCTAAAATCATAACATAATCATGAATTAGGGAATTTAATAAGGAGAAATCATCACTACTAAATGCACTAAATATCGCATACACAATCAAAGATGTAGTTGATGAAAAATAATTAAATGCATTATTGAGCTTATAAACCCTTTTCATAAGGCCAAAAAAAAACATAAGATAAACCCATTGAAAATAAAAAAAATTCATCAAAATTCAAGGTTCATTAAAATTTATCTAACCTCCCCATTAATTTAACAATTTTGTAAATTCTTCCACAATGTCATCAATGTCAAAGCTCCTCATTAAAAGCAATAATTTCTTAGTAAAAACAAATTTATAAGCACTAAAAGGAAAAATTGTTGAACCAAAGAATTTCCAATCATATGTTTTGGTGATGAAAAAACATTATTGTTACAAATGTTTGAGTTTTGATGTATAATTAAGACAAGCAAATGTGTAAAGTGCAAGAACATGTATTGGAGCCTAAGATAGAAGAGCTTAAGCATTGGATGATCAAGAATGGATAAGGATTGAAGATCAAGTGATGATCAAAAGTGAAGATCAAGAGAATGAAGATTAAGTTTGTATAGGTTAGGAAAAGAGTTTAAGATGTAAGTGTCCTAAACTTCATTCTTAATTACTGCTTGAAAAGGACTCTCACATTTGCATATCACCTTCAAATGATCATTTGCAAATAGTATTTAAATTGTGGTTTTAGTGATTAACTGAATTTTATTATATCATTTGTCATGTTAGGAATTGAATTAGAATGGAACATATGCTAAATGTTGTATAATCAAGAAGTAATTCGATGGATTGTATTAATGTATGCTTTTTAATGATTTAAGTAAACTGAATTATTAGTTAAAGCTATTTATGTGTGTTTAAATTGGTTTGAGTCTAATTGTGATGAGAATTTTGGTTTAAGAATTTATTGAAAAGGTTTTAAAGTTGTTTAAAAATGAAAAGTTTTCATAATCAATATAATTCTTAGTTTTGTATTAATTAAAGAAGTTTTCGAAATATTGCCAAATAACGAAAGAAATAATTTTTTCATGTAAAAAAACAAACATGACCCAGTCAATGGTGCCATAACCAGATTGTCTTTAAATTGTTTTCACTATGACTTTGAATTTGATTGACATGGTTAGCTGCAACATCATCCACATAGTACATCCCTCTCCTCTTAATACCACACCCAATGACTGTATAAGTCTAGTTATCCTGAAGTAAGCAAAAAGTAGGAAACATTAAAACAACATAATCTAATTATTCTATGATTTTACGGACTGGTAGTAATTGATTCGATAGAGCTGGAACAAGTAAGGAATTTTAAAGTGATAGGGTAGAAGTGAGCGCCACAATTTAGCTCCTAGTACTGGAAGAGTTTATCTATTAGCGATTATAACGTGACTCTTATGAGAGGTAGTCATGTATTGAAAGAGGGTTTTATTATGAGTCATATGATTTTCAGCCCTCGAGTCAATGATCCAACCTGTATCATGAGTTGTAGATACAGAAAAATAAAATTGTACCAATTTGTCCTGAGGTTATAGGAGAATCATTCAAGGATATACTATTAACTAAGGAGAGCAATTCTCCCTATTCAAGTTGATCATTTTCATTGGTTACTACTGTTGCCACACCGTGAACAGTTTCTGTTGTACTAGCTACTTTAGCTTCTACTAGACGTTTGTTATTCCATGATTTATTTTGCTTTTGTCTTTCAAAAACCAATCAGGATAACTGTGAATCTCAAAGCAAGTATCTTTGGTGTGACGAGTTCCATTACAGTAACTGTAGTGTAAGTTATCTTCTTCTTTTTTACATCTTCAATAAACTGGGTTTTATGAGAGTTAGACAACATCGTAGTTTTAGAGACCATTACCATGGAAGGATCTTCGCTTGTATCTTTATTACCAAGCATGGTAACGTAACGTTGAGCCTTTAGTCAAACAGTATTGAAACATTCTTTAATACATATAATAGGTTTTATTCGAAGAAGATCACTTCGAATAGAGTCAAACGCTTCATCCAATCCTATAAGAAAATCAAATACATAATCTTTTTTGATTTCTTCCTTCCTAGTTTGAAGGTTTTTTGTGCATACCATCTTAATTGGGCATCGCTTATTAATCTCTTACCAAATACTATTGAGTTATGTATAGTATAAATTTACTAAATGTTCGTTCCGCTTTTTCCTCATGACCTTATAACACAGCTCATAAAATTGGGATTCATCAGCCCCATCATAGAATGTTTGAGTGAAACTATCCCAGATTTCTTTAGCTATTGGAAGATCAATGAATAAACCAAGGAGATGTGGTTTCATGGTTTTTAACAACCAACCTTGCAAAATGGCATCCTCGATACACCACCTTGAGTAATTTAGGTCTCCTTCTTTTACTCGTAGAATCTTTCCATTCAAATATCCTAGTTTATTCAGCCTCACGGCATGAACTTCGATCATTTATGACCAAATTTTGAATTTTTTATCATTTAATCTAAATCTAAATGATAAGTTGTTGAAGTTGGATGATTTAATGGGGTTTGGAATTTGATTCATAACCATGATGGCAATATTTTTATTGTCTATTATTGACCCCTTTTTCATGACCAACAATGAACGAAGAATATGGTTTATGAATAAGGGTTTGAATAGGTTCTAATACTATGTTGAAATATTAAAAACAAAGATGAGATAGAAAACTTTTACTCTTATTATATTCTATGATACAACATACAATTATATAGTATATGTAGGATGTGTCTTATTCTAGAATAAATTTTCTAATAGAGGAAAAGACTTTAGAAATCATCCAATATAAAAATCTATAATTGACAATAAAGGAAAACTCTAATGGTTGTATAATTTAGGAGTAGAATATTTTTTGTCAACGCTTAATCATTGTCAACAGGCCTTAATTTTTGTTTCCTGTAATGTTTCCTTATAGTTCTAATGTAGGAAAAGAGGTCAATCATATCTATAAAATCTTCTAAATGTGTATTCTAACGCCATTTCAGTTAAAAAAACAAGCAAACATCCAAAGTTGGATTTTTGGTAAGTTGTTGATGGATTGCGGTTGATGAGTAGGAACTTATTAAACAAGTTCAACATATGCATTTATCATGATAATAGACTTCTAATGTTTCAGCACTGTGCTTTACAAGTTGGAAGTGCACTTTTTTTTTCAATTTCATTTGCTTGCATTCTAACATAGGAATTGTTTATGAAATTTAACAGATAGAAAAATAGATGATAAACAATAAAATCAAATGAAACAAGTAGAAATTTGAATATAGAATTTTCAGTCGAAATATTCAAACATATTTCTCAACTTCAAAGAAGTTTTCAACCAAACTGATGCAGTTTTGAAAAAATCTATGACTATCATATAGCTATACATACAAGATGTCTACATATTTAAAGAATACCAAAAACTGACTCTCAATTAACTATAAAAAAAATCCCGCATAAACTAAAACTAACACCTAACACACTAGTTATCATATTACTTCAATAGATGATGTAATTCACACTCTACTATCTCCAATATCCCCTCCTTAAGTAAGCATTTAAGGAGTATCAAACAAGCCCAACTTGCAATATAGATTTTGATGTAAAATATTGGATAAAGGTTTGATATATTGTCCCCAAATTATGCAACAAATGGAATAAACAAAGGTTGAACAAATCCCTTCTTCAAATGCTCCATCATAATAAGATGGTCAATATTAAAATGTTTTGTATGTATATATTGTTGGTTTATGTTTTTATAGTCATCAATTGGTTATATATTAATAACATAATTAATTAATAGCACTTTTATCTTACATATTTTTATTTAATTAACTAACAAATATGATAAAATCCATGACATAAGTATACTTTACAAAAAGAAATCATAATTATGATATTCATCTTATATTTCTATATTAATTTTAAATTACTATCAGTTATTGCTTAATTAAAACTAGACATTATTAAAGTAGAAAGACCAATATAAATCATGTTTCTTCCTTATGATCGATTTCAAAAACTGAAGTATACTTCTTAAAATATTTGAGTGCTTATTAAAGAATAAATTTTCGTATAGGAATTTGTTATATTTTTCTATTACTTAAGTCATATCTTAATTGAGGGTAACTCAATTGGTAGTCATTAAATATGACATGAAATATATAAAGGTGGTTATTACTCCAAAATAATTAGAGAAAATATTTTATATTCTCGACTAGTATTAATTTAAGAAATTCTTGAAAAAATTGAAATAACTCCTTAAAAATAATTTTCAAATATTATTCAATGAATCAATTGTTAATGATAGAGAATTAATACGATTTGATCCACATAGGTTAGACGTTAATTTCATACTCAATATCTAACTAAAACATTATAAGATAAAAGGATTTAATTATGTGAAATATCAAGTACAAAATAGTTAATCAAAACTACTTTAACATTTTTAATATTTAGATAGTTACAATGCATTAATAAATCAATCTTGATATATGAGCATAAATTATTTAATTAGAAAAATAAAATAAATCTAAAGGTTTTAATTTCTCTAATCTAAAATCTAATTTAAGATTATAATTTATATCTATTGCCAACATATTGAAAAATCTAATGAATCACATCTAAAGAACAATTGAAAAAAGAAAAGTTAATTTAATCAAATTGGTCTTGATTGTAAAGTTGAAAAACTTTAAGTTTAAATATAAATATTTGATAAATAAGGACTAATATTATATATTAAAGCATATTAGGACCTAATTAATATTTAAATATCATTATTATAATTTTAACTAAATTTTAATTTTAATTATGATTATATTTTAAGTAAATTATTAAAATTTTCTTAATATTATTATAAATTAGTGTAGACTTTATAGGAGCTATCAATCTTGGTATGCCTTTTTTACACTATTCATGATTAACATGTTCATATGAATACTGTTAAACGTTGTACATTTATGTGGTTATGATGATTTTTTACACAACTAATCAATTCAAAAGAATATGCAAAAGATGATAATCAAGTTTGATAATAAGATATAGTTTATTATTTATAATTTATTATATTTATAAATTAATCATATTATAGAATTAAAGTGATAGTGGTTTTCGTAAAATCATGAAAAATTTTATTTTCTTCTGATATATACGATATGAAATCACATCTTGATTTTCCAATATATATATATATATAACACTAAATTAGCCAAGTTATGCAAAGTTGCTTCATTGTCACATTGCAATGGAATAGTAGCAGTTAAAGGACTAAGTAAATAAGACAATTATACAAACTCAAAAAGATAGTTAGCCATGCTTATATACTCTGCTTTAACTAAGGACTTGGAAACAATGCAATATTTCTTTATTTGCTAGGATTTTTGTTGGAATGCATGAAGAATTGGAGTATCTTGAAAATTAAATCTAAAATATTTAATTTTAATATCACCATATTTGGTGTATCTCATTATTTCTATAAACGTGTATCTATAAATTTTTTACTATATATATGTAGAACAATCTAAATACACATCAATGTATAAATAGGGGATTCTTCAATTTTGTGAAACACAAAACTTTAGTAATAAAGTTTCTATCACTTTTTCAATTTCTTCATCCCTTTCATTTTCTTCATGGTATGAGAGCACTAAGTCCTATCCCTTTACTATTTTTTGTTGTTTATCTCTTAAAATCTTGTATTTAGCATAGTTGCTCTTC
>JAOXYD010072121.1:0-12602 GCA_028565735.1 Pinacopodium congolense
AGGCAACTTAATTTTTAAAATTAAGTTCAAGCCCATTATTTTATTTAATTCTCTCCTTATAATTTATATACGGTTATTATATTTTATATTTTTATATCCAATTTATTATATTTTACATTTTTTTAAAATTTAAATTTTAAAATTTTAAGTTTAGAAATAACATTTTAAAATTAATAAAACAACAATTAAACCGTCGGTAAACCGTTGGTTAAATCGTAACTGACGGTTTTCAAACCGTAATTTAAACCGTAAACTGACGGTTAAGTTAAAGTTTATAGATTTTCATAAATCGTAATCAGCGGTTTATTAACCGTGGTCAGGCCCGAAGCCCAAAGATGTGTACGTTCGGTCTTATTAAAGGGCTGCCTTTTTAGTAGTTACATAAGACTTTTATAGGGGCGATCATCATAAACCTCACAACTGCATCAGCATTTCAGCATTCGCAAGCTAACCGCTTGAATTCGGTACACGTTACCCATTTCGCCTCCGAAACTAACCAAATCCCCTATAGGAGCCAGCGACACTGGTCCTGGGATAGAGAGCTGAAGAGAAAGATAGAAAGAGAGCGATGTGGAAGTGCGTGGTTCGTGGCTTCCGCGTTCCTTCTTCTTCTTCTTCGACGAGAAGGATCGCTAATGACTCCGTTAGATCTCACATTTCCAGATTTTTCTCTACCGAATCAGTGCGGTTCTCGCTCTTTTTCTGTTTCTTTTCTATTTTCTTCGTCTACACTCTAGAAACAACATGTTGAGGATCGAATTATCTGTTGAATCCGTTTCATGTACTCTTCGTGTTTTCTGAAGTGGTGAACAGCTGCAGCTGGATCATACTTTCTTTGATACGACTCGTACCTTTTCTTTTTTGTTTCCATTTCTGATGTTAGTTTCCGAGGTCCGCAATGACGTTTGATTTTGGCACGCACTCTCATGCTCTTTTCTTCCGGATTTTGTATTCTTATCTCCATTTGGAGGCTAAGAAAACGAATTAGAAGGTATTATGTGGTAACTAAATGTAATGGCGAGGTTCGATTTAACTAATGACGCGATACAGCGTCCTCTTGACTATTAGTTCAGAGAAAGATGAAAAATCATGTCGTGTTCAGAAACGTTGAAATTTTTACGATCGAACGTATGTAAACTTGGAGGATTGTGCTCAACTCTTTGTCCTTTTTCCTCCTTTTTTTTGGTTTTGAATCCTCCATCATGCACGTGTGGGAATAGTTCTTTCTGTATCCTGCGTGGACAGAAATATTTTCGTTTGTTTTGAATTATTACTGTTTGTTTTATTGTTTATGGAAAAACAGCGTTTAGTATTTATGTTGGAATGATATGTGGCAGAGTGAGGGGAGGTGCTCATATACGATTGTTGATCATACATATGATGCAGTTGTGGTAGGAGCTGGTGGTGCGGGATTGAGGGCTGCCATTGGACTCTCAGAACATGGATTCAAAACCGCCTGCATTACCAAGCTTTTCCCAACCCGTTCTCACACCGTTGCAGCACAGGTGTGTTTGATGATAGATTGAAGCATTTTGTTTGCATGGTGCTATAGCTTTTTGTTATTCATAAGAGCATGGTATGCCGATGATTTATCAGCATCTTTGTTTCACAGTGGGGTTTTTTTTTCCCCTAGCTTGTATTGAACATTTTTTTATACTTGAAGAAGGAAAATAAATGAAACCAAAAAGTGAAAAGAAGAGAAATACTGTTGTCTGGTATTGATTATGGTTCCTTGCATGTTGAACATGCTTTTCAGTCATGTTTGTATCAGGAGTTATTCACTTTGGACCAATTGAATATCAGTGATAGACGTGTATTCCCCGGTCATTGGGGAATGCATGATATTTTTACTTGCATAATTTTTTAATGGGCATTTGGCCTTTTAGAATTCGTAGTTATCGGTGACATAGCTTTACAATGCTAAATCAAATAGGTAAACTGTACAAGTTTTCTTCCTGTTCAGATACAGATTTTGTTTACATGCAATTCTGAATCTGGCAGGGTGGTATCAATGCTGCTCTGGGGAATATGACGGAGGATGATTGGAGGTGGCACATGTATGACACTGTTAAAGGAAGTGACTGGTTAGGTGTGCTTCTTGTTTTATTCTATGATAATGTTTTTCTTCTCTGGTCTATAACCTAGTTTTTCAAAGATAACTAACTATTCTAAAATCATCTAGACTAGTTAGCAGAAGGTTTATCTTGCTCTATGTTTGTTTATCTTCCCATGAGAAATGAAATTTTGCAAGATACATAATGATTCTAATGAGCTTGTGCTGCAAAAGACCTTGACTACTTGGATACTGTAATCACTCAAAACTCTATGTAGTCATGTAGATATTTATTTCACATCATTAAAGTTGGAATTGTTATTTTCATTTGTAGCAACATGGCTTGGGATAATTTCCTATGGATTTCAGGGATGACATGCTGCTGCATATTGCAGTTTCACTAGATGACTTTTCTCTCTCACATAGATTCTCTCTTGCTTTTGTATCACATTTCTTTGGTTACTAGTTAATCTTAAGGCTAATTCTGCAGGTGATCAGGATGCTATACAATACATGTGCAGGGAAGCACCAAAAGCAGTTATTGAACTCGAGAACTATGGGTTACCATTTTCTCGAACAGAAGATGGAAAAATTTATCAGCGTGCATTTGGTGGTCAAAGTCTAGATTTTGGAAAAGGTCAAATAGCTGGATTAAATGTAAAAAACTGATAATCTAATGATATGATTTGCGTTTTAATTTGGTTCTGTGTTGAAATTGCCACAGGTGGTCAGGCCTATCGTTGCGCATGTGCTGCTGACAGAACTGGGCATGCTCTTTTGCATACTCTCTATGGCCAAGCAATGAAACATAATACACAGTTTTTCGTGGAATATTTTGCATTGGATCTATTGATGAACAATGATGGTATGCTCACAATGATGCTTGTAGATTTTTTGACAGGTCACATCTTTTTTATACTTAGATCTGCCAATTGGAAGTGGATGTAACTGATCCAAATTCAGATACAATTGTATAACAAGCTGAATTTAATGATTTTTGATGATTTCCCCTTCTTTCTTTGTATGTTATAGCTGCTTAAGCTTCCAGTTCTTTTCTTTTCTATAATTGATGAACCTAAGGAATTGCAGTATGATGAACCTAAGGAATTGCGCTATGTATACTTTAACATACATTCTGATGCCAAATCTGCTGCACTAGATGCATAAATGTTTATGATTTTGAAGGCCGACAACATCCAGTTTTGAGTTTCTAGAAGATGGAGATCTGTCCTTTCCATCCTAAGGACCTGGTTAGGTAGTAGTTTAATGTCTAACAGTGTTCCCTGCTCATATTATGATATGTCAATCATATCCAGGATTTATGTTGCTTATGGGAACTTATGGTATTCTAAGCAGCATTTACCTACTTCTAGATTACACCTGCTGTTTTTGGCAGACCGTTTCCAATGTGAAAAATTATTGATATCTCATTTCAGGTAGTTGCCAAGGCATAATTGCAATGAATATGGAAGATGGGACATTACATCGAATTCGTGCTGCATCAACCATACTTGCCACCGGCGTACCTTTTTTATAACTAACATTTATCTCATTTAACATACTTGGAATTTAGTTCAGTCATTTTAATGCGTCTTCCTATCTTTTGTCCATCCGTTTCTTTCAGGGCTATGGCAGGGCATATTTTTCAGCAACCTCTGCTCATACGTGCACTGGAGATGGGAATGCCATGGTGGCAAGGGCTGGGCTTCCGCTCCAGGTTAGTCTTGTCTACATCTTCAAATGTTTAACAAAATTGATGTTATCTTTTATACATGATATATCTTCTCCTACAGGATCTAGAGTTCGTTCAGTTTCATCCTACTGGCATATATGGTGCTGGATGCCTCATTACTGAAGGTTAGGGCTTTTTGAAGTTCATAGGAGTTGTTTTCTTTTGCAAATATTCTAATTATCATTGTGATGATTTGGATGTTTTGGTCACAGTTTAAACGGGCTTGATTTGCAACTCCCAAGTTGTTGATTTTCTGTACTTCTTCAATTGCTTTTATTCAGATAACTTGAAAAATGTGCAGTGTAACTTTTTATCTGCTTTTATAGGATCTCGTGGTGAAGGTGGTATTCTTAGGAACAGTGAAGGTGAACGGTTTATGGAAAGATATGCACCTACTGCAAAGGATCTTGCTTCACGAGATGTTGTTTCAAGGTCTATGACCATCGAAATCCGGGAGGGTCGTGGTGTAGGTATGATTGGTCCCCCTAATTAGATGATTCATCTTACCTAGAGGCAAACCGTTGCAGTTTTTTTTCTTAGTGAAAAATATGCATTTATTGATAGATGGTCGCCAACCCTTGAACTAAATTTTGGTCCATCGAAGAAATGTTTGTCTAACCTTTCCTGAGACAGTACATAATTTCTGATGTAACCCTTGAGATTACTTTGTTTTGCTAATATGCCGGGATGGGTGAAGGGAAGCAATTGTACTTTTATCCTCTAATTTTACTTTTTTACTTTTTTTTTGTGATTCTATTTAATTGTTAATTTCTTGCAGGACCATTGAAGGATCATATCTATTTGCACTTAAATCACTTGCCACCAGAAGTACTAAAGGAGAGGCTTCCTGGTATTTCTGAAACTGCTGCCATTTTTGCTGGTGTTGATGTCACGAAGGAACCCATTCCTGTCTTACCAACCGTGCATTATAATATGGGTGGAATTCCTACAAATTACCATGGAGAGGTCAGATTTGATATATATATATATATATAGGTTTCCTTTATCATGACTTATTTACAAATATTGAATGAAAAAATCTCACTGAATAGTTAGTTAAGAGGTGCATAGGATTGAATATATAAGTACTTTTAGGACTAAACTTAGTGCTTTAACGAAATTTGAAAATAAACAAGAACTAAACAAGTAATTGATTTTATGGGTGACCAAAGAGTATAATTTTCTTCTAATTTTGTGGTGCTTATTCCCTGTTTGCATCATAGAAGATACTCGTTATATAATCTTGGAATGCTGCTTTTCTTTCATAGTGTTATATCATTTTTCAGGTAGTTACTGTTAAAGGCCATGATCCAGATGCTGTTGTTCCTGGATTAATGGCTGCTGGGGAGGCAGCCTGCGCTTCAGTTCATGGTGCCAATCGCCTCGGTGCAAATTCCCTTCTTGACATTGTTGTTTTTGGTCGAGCTTGTGCAAATAGAGTAGCAGAGATCCATACACCAGGCAAGTAGATTGTTTAATTATGCTAATTGAGGTAATGATGTATGTGAGCAATTACGGTCCTTAACCCAAAGTTGGTCAGAGCAGTTGTCAACTTGTTATTAATTGAGAGTTAGAGAGTTCCTGCTACTTCAGGTGAAAATGACATTGTCTTCATTTGCATTTGCTTAAGCTTTTCAAATTGAAGTGTTCAATCTACGCTCAAAAAGTGTTGGAGAATGTCTATCGCCCATCGTTAAGTGGGAACTGCAGAATGACACTTGTAGCTTTTGTACAATCTATGATTCACTGCAAAATCCCCACCCCAGATAGCTCATTTCGTTTAATAAACATACTGCCAGAAGAAACTGGTTTCAACTGTAGTGCCATTGCTTCTTATTTTGCAGGAGAAAAGCAGAGGCCTTTAGAAAAGGATGCTGGAGAGAAGACTATTGCTTGGCTGGATAAACTAAGAAATTCAAATGGATCGTTGCCTACATCAAAAATCCGATTGAATATGCAAAAGATAATGCAAAACAATGCTGCTGTGTTTCGAACACAGGAAACATTGGAAGAAGGTATCCTGATTTACTTTAAGTGGTGTTTCATATTCCTCAAAAACACAAAAATCCATGAGGCGTTATGGTTGTTGTATGCCCAGTTTTCTTGTCTATTCTATTTTCCTGTCTCTATCTTCTTTGTTTTGACAAGAAATATTTAGGTAGTAACAAGGGGTTTGTTATTTCTGTTATGCAATAGTGGGCATTTAATAGCATTAAAAGGTTAATTGCATTACTAAATAAAGTTGTTTTGGCTAGGTATTTTCTAATTCAGTGAATTTGACTGTGATGATAACCAATTTGTCTTGATTGCATCTCATGTGTGTTGTTCTTGTTCCCACTTTGTTGTTTGTTCAGGATGCAAGCTGATTGATAAGGCGTGGGAGAGCTTTCATGATGTGAAATTGAAAGATCGAAGTTTAATATGGTATACAGCTATTGAGAACATCTTATTACTCAATCACTGGACTTATTATTTTTCTTACAAGCTTAAATTCGGATGACTTTTGGTAGGAATTCTGACTTGATTGAGACAATTGAATTGGAAAATCTTTTGATTAATGCCTGTATAACTATGCATTCTGCCGAAGCCCGTAAAGAGAGCAGAGGAGCACATGCTCGTGAAGACTTCACGGTTTGTATTAGTTCCCATTAGATAATTATTTCACTGTATTGCCTGCTTTCATCTTACAGAATAAGTTGGTTGATTATTGCAGAAACGAGATGATGAGAACTGGATGAAGCACACTTTGGGGTAAGTGTTTGTATGTTGAACTACATAGTTATATGGACATCAGTATTTATTATCACAGGCTTCTTCTATTTTGTCAAACGGTAAATTTGGGATTGAAGGACAGCAGATGAGCTAATTGATCAGCACTGATTCTTTTTCTGCTTTCATTCTGCAGATATTGGGAGAATGAGAAGGTTCGACTGGATTACAGGCCAGTTCATATGAACACCTTAGATGATGAGGTTGAGTCATTCCCACCCAAAGCTCGTGTTTATTGATGCTATTACGATTTAGGCAATGGCGTTAAGGAAAGATTTTTTTAAAAAAAAAAGTGTAACCATTGATCATGAAAAACAAGCGAATGCAATAAGTTATTCTAGGCACCATAATTTGGTGTCGTGGTGGCATTGGAGAATGTGAATATCGGAAATGCAGCAAATACCATTTGAGCTGTGGGTTTTGTATCTGCAAGTTATTATTGATTTTCCTTTGGTGAGCGTTAATAGTTACTTCTGCCGCATCAATTTTATGGGTCCCATTTCTTGATTTACAATTGCAGTAACTTAAAACATGTTTACTAGTTGTTTTTAAATGATAAAGCACTTACGATACTGGCAAATTTAACATGGTCGGTAGACTTACCGGGCTTGCTACAGCAAACTTTAAAGGACGAAAAATAATCCCAGAATTAAAATTATAATTTGAAGTCTCATGTAGCAGTGTACTGGCTTTTCCATGCGCTCAGCCTGGCTGAACCAAAAAAAAAAGAAAATAATGAAAATAATGACAAGAAAGACAATTATATTTTGGTGCAGAAATGACCTAGTCTTAATACTGGCGAGACGACGAGGTTTACAGTTGTCGGGGGAGAAAAATGACGATAACATCGTCAAATTTGTCTCGACTGCTGATGTACGGGATCTCTGATAGTTTTGCAGAGTCATGCTTGCTCGAAACGTTGGTGAACGGTGAGAAAAATGCGAATGATTTAGCGGTCACACGAGAGGGGTAAAAAGAAGGAAAGTACTTTGGTAATAATGGTATAGTTTCTGATGGCAGTCGCTGTTCTCAGGTTGCAAAGGTACCGCCTCTTTACACGGTCGCAAAAGGTTGAACGTGGATATAAAGTGGTGACATTGAGTTTGCCTGAAATCATGATTCAATATTTTTTCCAGTCCAAAGGAAAGAAAAAAAAAACATATATAGAGGATTAATTAGAATAAATTAACTTCTTAATTTAGGCTGAATGAACTCTTGATAATTCTGTTTTTTATTAAGGAAATTTTTAGAACGAAATTATTAATTTTTAAATACATTTGAGTAAATTCTAATTGTTTTAATAAATTCGTGAATTTAAACTAATAATTGGATTTATCTATATGATCGTTTTACAACCTCCTACCTAAATTCTCTAGTAGTATCCGTAAGTCCTCGTCTTGCTGGGATATAGTTGAATGATTTTGTTAACAATATCCCAGTATTATACATCTGCCTCGAGGGACAAACGAAAGGCCAATCATCTACAGCAAATGGATGGGCTACATTACAGATACGGACATCATTGGTATCGTTTAATACGTTTGGATTGTTGTCTGTGATGACTAATGGACAGTGTTGATAGTATTTTAGAACCTGCGGACTCTTAGTAAAAGCGATACCTGTAATGAGTAACTTAATTGATTGGTCAAAGTGAGTGTCTCCCACTACCCATTTCTAACGTCTATCTCTCCACCTCCCAAAGTCCAAGTTTGGGGACAAGTGGAAAAGGCCACACGTACCACCCAACTTCTTCTGATTGCAACCGCTACTAGTAGTTCCACAAAAGCAAGCCTTTTGAATATCAAAACAGAACTTAATTACAACTTTGACCGGAAAATCGACCATTTGTCTTCTTTTGAAGAGAAACTAGTTGGAATTGATTACCCGGGTATTTGGTGGGTTAGTTGACGCGTATTTGGTTCATTTTCCTAAGAAGTTTATCCGTCTCTTCGCTGATAGTCAATGGTTATACTTCAGGTTCATTGTAAAGAGAAAGAAAATGAAAGCTGCTAGAGGAGGAAAATTCTCGCTATGTCTTTATTCAACTTTCCACAAGAGTTAGCAAAATATCTGACTAAGCTCAACCTATTATCAATTGAGGCAAAATTTACGCTCTACAATAACCAACGGACAGACATAGCGAGAATTAAGTCATCTCTTTGTTAAAAGAACTCGCCCCTCACAGTCATCTCCTGTGGAGTTCACGCAAACCTCGTATAACGTTTTTTAAAAGATTTAATTTATTTTTTAATATTTTTAAAAGTATCACTTTATTTTATAATATTTATATAATGGTGTATTTTACTCCTTCACATTTATATAATAGTGTAAATTGACAATTTAATATTAATTTCATTAAAATTTTATTAATTACTTTCTTAATAATTTATTAATAATTCATTTATAATGTCAACGTATCTGCTCCAAAGTCATAAACAGCTGCACCGACTGCTGCTTATAGTTGCATCGTTTATATCTTTGTATTTTATCTAAGAAAACATGTGTATATAGACCCATTTGCTTGTAATCAAATACATAGAAAATCATTCAAGCTTCCTCTCTCTTGTTTGTTTATTCACATGGTATCAGAGCTTCTTTTATACAAAGGAACTCATCTCTTTTTGGGCTCTATTATTTTTCTTCGTCAGTTTCATTTTTTATTTTTAGTTTTTAGTTTGCCTTACGGTAGCCTCACTTTCAATTTTCTTTCGCTTAGGTGTTCAATCATATTTTCATACCTTTCTACACCGCAGATTCATCCTTTCATTGAATAGATCACAAAACTTCAAACCCGATCTCCAAACTCCACTCCGCGCGCTCTCACGCGCCCTTGAAAGCTAATGCCCTCACCAACCTACACTCTCCAACAGTTGCAGACTGTTGGAGAAGATGCATGAAACGACGTCATTTTACTGACTTCTAAACGACGTCATTTCATCAAAATAGAAATCAGTGCCCAAAAACTCGAAACGGCGTCGTCTTCAGTAACTCAAAACGACGTCATTTCACAAGGGTAGAAACTAAATATTGCTGACGTCACAATTGCCACGTGTCATGTTGTAATTGGGCAACATCATTGGACACGTGTCACTCGATCATTGGTTCAAGAGTCTACCGCATCATCATCCATTCAGCATCCTCGTCATCACCACGTGGCATCCAGTCACTGATCCACGCCAGCAAACACATGTCAACAGTGGTCCACGTCAGCCCCAACTTTGGTTTGATTCGGTTTGATTCGATTCGGTTCAAAACCTATTGACCACTAGTTTGATCATTCGGTTTACCAAATTTTTATCTGATTTTGTCACAACCTAAACCAATTCTTAAGGTTTTGAGGTGTTTAAAATCCAATTTTGAGGTTAGATTGGTGAAATTCTAACCTTATACATAAGTTTTCCTTATTTCTTACCATATTTCTATTATAGATGCTTCTAAACTTTCTCAATATATTCTTAATCCTATCACTGTTATTTTTGATGGATCAAACTATGATATGTGAACTGAGGAAATGTGCAACTTTCTCAAAGGAAGGCTCCTTTAGCGCATTATTACTAGAGAAATATCTAAACCAACCAAGAAAATCGATGAAGAAGAAGAAAATTTATAGAACGCTTGGTATCTTTAGATGGAATGAATCATCAAATCCTAACATGGTTTCGAAAAACATGTGCTAAAATGATCAAGCTTGATTTTCAGCGCTTCGACATAGTTAAAGAGCTATGGGATTTCTAAAATCGTTATTCTGTATGTGATGATGTTAATCAGTTTTAGCTTTATCAAAAACTTCATCGGATGCAACAATAACCTGGTCAAATTATCCATAGCTATATGCCAGAATTATAAGAACTATGTGATCACTTTGCCCTTAGAGATCTAGTATGGCCTAGTCCCACTGCAGCAACCGTTTATGCCAATCTTCGTGACCGTTAGCACACCTGACAATTGTTAATGACTCTTCATGATGAGTTTAAATCCATATGTAGTTCTCTTCTTCATAAAGGTTCCTTACTTAGTCTTGATGTTGTGGTCAAATAATTAATCATTGAAGAAATTAGACTCAATACACTACATATGGAAAAGAGTGTTCCTGCTGCTGATGTTGTTCTTGCTACTCAAACATCATCTATCCAGAATCCTCATAATCTAACCGAGAAAATTTTCAAAGGCTCTTGTGCCTATTACAAAAAGCCCGGTCATCATATTTCTAAATGTAGAAAGCGACTTCGATAGAATTATGGACAAAGTAATCCTTTCAAATCCATTCAATAATCTACTACTGCAACTACTACCATAGAAGGTCCGACTGAGAGTACATCTCCCAAATTCTCCTTAAAAGACCTTCAAGCTCTCCTTTAGCAACTTTAACCAGAATCTGGTACTGTCTCCTCTTCTGTATTATTTGTCACCTTAGGTACTTCGTCCTCATGGTACTTTGATTCTACTTGATGTAATCATATGACATTTGATTATTCTATTCTTAAAACCTCCAAAACACCCTATGTTCCATATATTGTTTATACTATTGATAACTCTACTATGCATGTTCAAAGTATCGGCGTTACCCACACACCTACATTAGCTTTACCTAACGCCTTTTTCATTCCTAATCTTTCTTTAAATCTTATTTTTATTAGTCAATTACACGACCTTATTGTTAACTTATAATTTTCAAGTCGTGGTTGTACTGTACAAGATTCACAGATGGGCGAGATTCTTAGTATAGGGCATTAGGTTGGACAATTATTTGAGCTTATTTTCTTACATCTTCCTTCCAAGCTTACTGTTGGTGCCGTCACTTCTCATATGTAGCATTCTTGTCTTAGTCATCCTTCTAATACCAGATTAAGCTCCTTAGTTTCTAGTGGCTCATTAGGATATGTTACAACTGAACATTTTGATTGTGTTTCTTGCTAGATCTTCATAAGTCATGCTTTACCTTTTTCTATTAATGATTCTATTTCCTTAGCACCCTTTGATATGATTCATTCTGACATTTGGGAACCTGCTCCTCACGATACGATGGGTGGTCTTAGATATTATATAATTTTTATGGATGATTTCTTTCGCTATACATGGATTTATCTTATGCTAAACAGATCTGATTTATTTTCCATCTACTCTCATTTTGCTAACATGATTCAAACTCAATTTTCTTGTAAAAATAAAGTATTTTGTACTGACAATGTAATGGAATACAGGGATACCTATTTCACCCAATTTCTTGCCAATTAGAGTACTATTATTCAAAGGTCATATCCAAATACCTCTCAACAAAATGGTCAAACTGAACGTAAATATAGACACATTCTTGATACTTTTCCAACTCTCCTCATATCTTCATCCTGTCCAGAAATCTTTTGGGGATAAGTTGCTCTTACTGCTATCTATACCATAAATCGACTTCTGTCCCCTAGCATTGATAACATCTCTCCTTATGAACGTTTATTTAACCGTTTTCCTAATTTTCAAAACCTTAAAGTCTTTGATTGTGTTTGTTTTATTCTTTTACAATCAAATGAGTATATCAAATTAGAACCATGAGCACGATTATGTTGGTAGGCTACTCTTTACCTTGAAAAGATTAGGGATAGGTTCCTCTTGACCTAGAATAAGATTGTAGTTGTTGGGTTACTCTTCACCCTTAGAAAGTAAGATTGTAAATGTTACTCTTATCTTAAAAAAGATTGTACTTGGTTAATTGATTAATATAGAATAATCCAACAAGTAGTTGGAAGGGAGACGTAACCTATCTTTGGGATAGGTGAACTTCCTTAAAAAATTGCCTCGTGTCTTTCTCTAACTCTCATATTGCATTTACTTTGACATTTGCACTAACATTCCATATTAGGTTTAATATTGGTTTAGTGAATGCATTTAGTTTTCCAATTGAATTAGGTTACTAGTTTTGGGTTTGCAAAAAGTTTTTAACGCCCAATTCACCCCCATCTTGGGTGCTATAGGACTTACAAATCACAACATTAATTCCATATACATGACCATTAATCAATTGCCTAATGTTTGTTTAATAACCATAATGGGATGGTT
>JAOXYD010072132.1:0-12601 GCA_028565735.1 Pinacopodium congolense
ACACTTATTATTGTCCATTTTTTCTTTTGAATTTAATTATTTTGACATTTTAAATGTTATATAATTAATTTTCACTATAAATGACTAAATTCCTTTAACTCGTTTCATAATTTAGATGACAGATACCTAATGATTAGAATGATATTCCACACATAAAATGAAACTTATTGAGTAATTTTGTGACTTCTTTTAAAACACTTTTATCATTAGAATAAATAAATAACATTGTTAATTCAATAAGTGACTAGAATTCACTCCACTGATTTCTAACCTTATATATATGTATATAAAAAAATAAAGAAAAAATGAAAAAGAAAGAAAAAAATTAAATGAAAAAAAGCAAGCAATATATATATATGTGTATAAGGTTGAAGTTATGAGTGGTGCTTTTAGCCAAATGGTTCGATGTGACTTAGTTGAGTAACTGGGGATTGTTCAGGAAAAAATATTCACGTTTACACCAAATGATTGAGTTACTTCTCAACAAAGTTGTTCACATATTTAATTACTTAGTTAATTAAATAAATTGTTAAATAAAGAATGTGAAAGGTTTTAAGAGTTAATGCATTAAACTCATTATATTTACCTTTTAAATATGGAATTGATTTTTGTGATTTAGGCTAAAGATTGAAAAGGAATGAAATGATTTAAATGCATTTGTGATTTAATATGATTAATTTATTATCTAACATTTTGATGATTCAATATTTTTAAAAGATTCAGAAAACATTTTTAATAAGTATGTTGTTAATCTTGAATTAATTTCCTATAATTATATACTAATATGCAAAGTTGCATGATTGGTTTGCTTGAGGATAAGAAAAAAATTAAGTGTGGGGGAGTTACTAAGGGTGAAGTTTATAGTATTTTTAGATGTTAATTGATGTGTATTTACCCTTAATTCAATGCTTAATTATTAAATTTATGCATTCTTATGTTTAATTTGTATGATAGAACTTGAAGATGGAGATTGGAGCAAAAATTGGAAGAAAATTCCCGTTCTAAACCATCAACGGCACCCTCCCTGGATTACATTGATGGATGAATAGGTTGTCGTTAATGAGTTCAGCATACATCTAATAATGTCGGTCCACCTTTAATCAACGGTACCATTGTGCGCATAGTATGCCCGCCGTTAAAGGAAGGCAGACGAAATTCTTGACTTGTATCTTCAAATTTTGTGGCTATCGTCTTCCTCTAATTGCAGTTGAACCTCCTCCCCTATATAAAGGGGCCTCTGTCAGACGTTTAAGCATCAATCTTTTGGATGAAAACACCTTTGTTTAGTTTTTTTTTAGATTGAGCAGTTTTCAAGTTGTTTTTCTTTTCAATCTTTTGTATTATGAATTTTTAAGTTGTTTATGGATTCCAACAGATGTAATCAAGTTGTTCATAGTTAGATAACCATCTAGGGATGTGATTTGGTTCATTTTAAACACTTAATTTCGTATATTATTATTGTTATTTCGAATTAATCAAAGCATTATTGTTTAAGTTAATTATTTTATGATCTTTGATTAATTTATGTACTTAATATTAATGTTCATTTTAGCTGAGTAGTTAAATGTGTTGATGGATGATTTATTGTGATAATTTATTGTTAATGAATGATTAGTGAATTAATCTTTATTTATTGAATACTTAATGCTTGTCTTGAACTGATCACTTAGGATATTATTATTTGATAATCTACAATCCAACAATCTCTACCTAGGTTATTAGCAAAATCAATAAACAACTTAGTTTAATTCAGTGAAATAACCATAGAATTGGTTAATCATGATGGTGCTAGTCTTAAATTAGGAAAATTTAGGATTAGACTTCCTAAGCTTTAAAGCCTATTACCTAATTTTGAAGCATAACCAAACTTCATGATATGACCAATAGAGATAAGCCAGTTTCTTAACCATAGCGTTGTATTAATTTAAGACCACCAAAGCTTAACTTAACAATTTAGGAAAAGAAATTTGTAGTTCTTTTACAATTGTTTGGAAGCTTTGTAGGTTTTTTAGATTACTTTTCTAATTTTAATTTAATTTCTAAAATCCTGATCCTCTAGATAATTATAATTTGATTAACCTAGTACTTACAATCCCATACACACTTCCTTATGGGATTGATAATCGAAGTATCAAAAACACTCCACTATATTACTTGTTAAGAAAATGTTGGTCTTAAATTACTTTTGAATTTATGTGTTAAAAATTAGATTCAGTTGAGCTAATTTGGTTTATGACGGACCGTAATCAATTTTTTTGGCACCGTTACCATGAAAGTGTAATTGAAATATTAGGAACATATTGGGGTCAATTACTCTAGAGCTTTGTTTTCTTGTTTTGTTTTTTTATGTTTTTTTATGTTTAGATTAGTAGTTCTTTCTTTAATTTTTTTTGTTTCCATCTTTTTTTGTATAGAGAGTGGCCTTTCGGTGACTTCTTTTAGTCATTAAGAAGATGTGGAGGCAACATAACCATTGGTAATATCTCCAATGGTATGAGCCTGAAGTTAATTGAGGCAATAGCTAGACAAATCAATTTAAAAAATTTTAAACCTATACCCTTGATTTCGATAATTCTTCTGATTACTCTTGGATAAATCAGTCTTGTTTTGACCAACCCTCATCTTTTATTAAGCAACAGTATCCTGAGTGTGTAGATAAGTGCACCCCTAGTTGGATCGATCACTTTGATTATTTATGGCCTAATGAGGCTACATTCATTGCCCATTTAGAAAATCCCTCTCAACCTAAGCATGATCACAGAACCATGGAGGAAATTTTAGCAACAATTAAGAGCATTGATCATGTCGAGCCAATTGAGCAAACAAGCATAAGTGGTAAGTCTGCACTAGCTTTTGGCGAATTAATTTACAAAACTATTCAGTTTGAGCATTCAATTCAAGTTGGTGAAACTGAAGTTCTTGAGTCCAAGGTAGCATTTGAGAGCATAGATTTCATAGGTGTTACGGCTTTTGATTAGCAAGCGAGAGTTGTTTACTTAGACTTTTTACCACAATGCTTTCTTAAGGACAAACATGAAGAATTCAGGACCTTACTAAATGCCATAGGACACCTTCCAAAATTAGTTTGTCATTATTGAAAGGATGAGGAAGAGAAGTTAGGTGTTGGACCTAAACTTAGGTTGAAATTTCCCTAAAGCTAAGATCCAGGTAAAAGACCTTTAAAAAGTGCTTGTTGGGAGTAAACCTAACTGTCGAAGTAGGATTTCCTTTGCTTTTAATAAAATTAGTGTGCTTTTAGCATACTATTGGTGTGTTATCTTTTGAAGTGTTTTGGAATGTTTTGTGTTTATTTTTATGTGTTTTCTTCTATTTCTGGTGCTTTGATATTTTATCCTTAATTTTCGTTTACTACCATTCGCATCAACAGAGAGCTTTCACAATCACATATTTGTCCAGGTATGTTCATATCCTTTCTCTCGCATTTTATACTTTGTTTTTGATTTATGAACATTAGGGACAATGTTTAATTTAAGTGTGGGAGAAGGATATATGTCTTGATCACACTTGAGTATTTATTTTCTGATAGTATATCAATTTATCGATTTCCTTTTATTAATGTATAATTTGTGAAAAATTTTCAATATTAATTCTTATTATTGTTCTTTTTTTAATTTAATTATTTTGACAATTTTAAATATTATATGATTAATTTTCACTATTAATGACTAAATGCCTTTAACTCATTTCATAATTTGGTAACAGATACTTGATGATTAGAATGATATTCCAATATGAAATGCAACTTAGTGAGTAATTTTGTTACTTCTTTTAAAATACTTTTATCATTAGAATAAATAAATAACTTAGTTAATTCAATAAGTGACCAGAATTCACTCCACTGATTTCTAATCTTATATATATATATATAATGAAGAAAAAATGAAAAGGAAAGAAAACATTTATATAAAAAAAGCAAGCAATAAATATATGTGTGTAACATTGAAGTTATGAGTGGTATTTTTAGCCAAGTTATTAGATATGACTCAGTTGAGTAACTAGGGATTATTCTCAACAAAATACTCACCTTCGCGTCAAAAGATTGAGTTACTTCCTAACCAAGTTCCTCACATTTTTAATTACTTAGTGAATTAAATAAAGAATGTGAAAGTGTTTTAAAAGTTGATGAATTAAACTCATTATATTTGCCTTTTACATATGGAATTGATTTTTGTAATTTAGGTTGAAGATTGAAAAAAAAATGACTTAAATCCATTTGTGATTTAATATGATTAATTGAATATATAATATTTCGATGAGTTAATATTTTTGAAAGATTCAAAAAACATTTTCAATAAGTATGTTATTAATCTTGAATTAATTTTCCTATAATTATATATTAATTTGAGAAAGTTGCACGATTGGTTTGCTTGAGGATAAGAAAAAACTAAAGTGTCGGGGAGTTGTTAGAGGTAATTTTATAGTATTTTTAGATGTTAATTGATGTGTATTTATCCCTAATTCAGTGCTTAATTGTTAAATTTATGCATTATTATGTTTAATTCGCATGATAGAGCTTAAAGATGAAGATTGGAGAAAAATTGGAAAAAAAAAAGCTCATTCTAGACCATCAATGACACCCTCCCTAGGTCACATTGATGGATGAATAGGGTGTTGCTGATGAATTCAGCATACTTCTAATAATGTCGATCCACCATTAATTAACGGTGTCGTTGTGTGCATAGTCAGCCCTCCATTGAAGGACAAAAGGTGAAATTCTTGACTTGTACCTTGAAATTTTACAAGTGTCATCTTCCTCCACTTGTAGCTAAACCTCTCCTATATCAAGGGGCCTCCCCCAAAAATCTAAGCATCAATCTTTAAGATCAAAAACACCTTTGATTAGTTAGGTTTTTTATTAATTACTTTTCAGATTGTTTTTCTTTTCAATCTTTTGTATTATGAATTTTCAAGTTGTTTGTGGAATCCAGCAGCTATAATCACGTTGTTCCGAGTTATATAACCATATGGGGAAGTGATTTAGTTCATTATAAACTCTTAATTTCAGGTATTATTGTTGTTATTTTGAATTAATAAAATCATTGTTGTTTAAGTTAATTACTTTGCGATCTTCGATTAATTTATATGCTTAATATTAATGTTCAGTTTAACTGAGTTAGTGAATGTGTTGATATGATTTATTTTGGTAATTGATTGTTAATGAATGATTAGTAAATTAGTCTTTTTTTTTATTGAATGCTTAATGCTTGTTTTAAATTGAGCACTTAGGAAATTCCCACCAAATAATCTAGGATCCAACAATCTCTACTGACAATCTCTACCTAGGTTATTAGAAAAATCAATAAACAATATGGTTTAAATCAGTGAACTAACCATAGACTTGGTTAATGATGAGGGTGCTAATATTGAATTACGAAAATTTAGGATTAGACTTCCTAAGTTTTAAAGCCTAGTACCTAAGTCTGAAGCATAACTAATCT
The DNA here is from genome assembly GCA_028565735.1 of Pinacopodium congolense. NCBI lineage: Eukaryota > Viridiplantae > Streptophyta > Magnoliopsida > Malpighiales > Erythroxylaceae > Pinacopodium > Pinacopodium congolense. The sequence goes on from JAOXYD010072132.1 coordinate 5,460, forward strand.
TCAAGAAATGATCAATAGAGATAAGCAATTGTCTTAACTATAGCGTTGTCTTGATTTAGAGAAGATACCCTAGATTAAGTATCACTAATCCATCAATTCAATCATCAACAAGCAAAGCGTAACTGAATAATTTAGGAAAAACAATCTGCAACTCTTTTATAATTGATTTAAAGCTTTCTAGGTCTTTTAGATTATTTTTGTAATTTTAATTTTAATTTTAAATTCTTGATCCTTTAGATAATTGTAATATAATTGACTTATTATTTACAATCACATACACTCTTCCTCGTGGGATCGATAGTCGGAGTCTTAAAAATATTCTAATATATTACTTGTTATGACCGAGGCATTTACCGAAGTGTTGGTTTTAAATTACTTTTGAATTTGTGTCTTAAAAGTCAAATTAATTTTAGTTAATTTGGTGTATGATTGACCGAAATCACTTAATAAAATTACAGAAGGACAGAAAGAGCCCTCATCTTGCATGTATAGCTATTAAAAATTTGCAGGAAAAACAAACTTATTAACCTGCACCAAAACATCCTCAAGAACCCCCTCGATGTATGTGTTAGACCATTTAGCTATTTGAATGATAACACTGGTATCCTTTAAAGAACCAAGATTTAGAGTCTTAAAGATGGAAAGTGGCATAACATTAATCGAAGCCCCTAAATTTAACATGTATCTCGTATAACTTATGTTAATGATCTCACAAGGAATGATGAAAACACATGGATCCTTGAACTTAGGTGGTAGCTTTCTCTTGAGGACTGCTGGCATTTTACCCCATACTGATCTTCTCACCTCCTTTCATCTTCCTCTTGTTGATACACAACAAAACACCTCCAATACCTTTTTCTCCTTCTCCTACTGCTTATTTTTGGCTAACTTGTAAGGAAATGAAATAGGAGGTAGGTTAGTAGCAACAAGGTGTGAGAGATTTATAGTAACAAGGTGTGAGGTACCTACCTTAGGAGGATTAACCTTTTCACTCTTTAATGACTCAATTTCTTTTTCTTCTTCTTGCTTCTCCTTCCTCTTCATTGGTGCTTCTACCTCCTTACTACTCTTTAAAGTAATGGAGCAAGCATCTTCTCTTAAGTTCTTCTCAGGTTGGCTAGGCAACACTGCTAAGCTTTGTGCTTGCAACTTCACTACTGCATCTACTAGCTAAATTACCTAGCTTTTTAAGTTCTTCAATCCACTCCTCACTTCTTTTTGGAATTGAAAATTGTTAGTAGCTAAGCTCTTAACAATTTATTCCAAAGACATACTTCAAATGGTTGTGATAGCACTGGAAGGGTGGCCTTAGTTGAAAATGTGGTTGGTTATGATTAGAACCTGATGATACATGGAATCCTTGTTGTTGCTGTTGATAAGTAGGTGGCCACATGTTAGAGTTATTACCTTGCTATGCATTCCCATACTTGAAGATGGGATGATCCTTCCACCACGAATTGTAAATAGGGCCAAAAGGATCATAACACTACTATTGCCCTAAGAACCCTTCATCTGTATTGACCTGTTGTTCATCCTATAAAGTAATGTAAGCACCGGTAGAATGATCAGCTGAAGGACAAATACCACATTCATTATAGGGTCCCTTGCACATCACTACTTGTTGGACCAAAGAAGTAAAACTTGCTACTTGTAACTTTAACTTGGAAATAGCCACCTTATCCACCTGTTTTTTTAGAAGGAGTCATTGTTGTGATTGCCTCAATGCTGGGAATTTTCTGTTATTATTTCTATTAAATTCTTCATATCCTCTAATGTCTTATGGATCAATGGTCTACCACTCATAGCATCGATCATGTTCCTATCCAAATGTAGCGAGCCTTCGTAGAACTGTTAAATTAACAATTGATCGCTTATATAGTGGTTTGGACAGCTATTGTAAAGCTTCTTAAAGTATTCGCAATATTCATGCAATGACACACTTGTGTCTTAATAGATACTATAGATCTTTCTAATGTTGATGGCTCTTGAAGTAAGGAAGTACTTCTTTAAAAAAACCTTCTGCATGTGCTCCTGAGTGTTAACTAATCTGATGGGCAAATCATAAAACCACTCTTTGGCTCCATTAGCTAAGGCAAAAGGAAATGCCTTGAGCTTGAGTTGTTCCATCGTAACTCTCACTAGCTTCATACGTAAGCATGGTTTACAGAACTGCTTCAAGAACTTGTTCGGGTTGTTAATGTAGCCCAATGCCAATGAGCTACTATCTTGAAAACTTGTAAAAGTGGGTAATGATGAATTAATCCAGGTTTATTCTCAACCTTTAGCTTATCATGTAAAAAATTAATACAAAGAAAATTAGGCTTAAAAGTAAGAGCTTTAAGCCCCTTTAAGGTACATTGATGAGACTCCATGACCTCTTTTATTTGTTCTTCTTAAGTGGACTCTTCTGAACTATCTTCAACTTCTTCTTTAAAGGATAAAGAACTACCATGTTTAGGAAGAGGAGTATGGCTAGTTAGCTCGCTTTGTTAAAACCTAGTACGACCTGTAATAGGATAAAAAAGAAAGGGTTAAATGGAGAAAGTAATTTACTCATATTGTCCTCAGTAAATTTTTCAATCAAATGTGTTTTGAAGAACTGCTAGACATGAAAATCAAATGAAAGAGTGATAATAATTAGTAAAAAATAAAAGCAAAGACAAAACAAGAAATAACAAATAACACACACCAGCTCCTCGATAACGATGAACAAAATTTGGTAACTTATCATAAAATATAAAATAATAAATTCCTAACTACGCCTCACTGTGTTGTGGTGAGTTAAGGCTGAATCATAGAGAGAGAAAAGGCTATTGCTATTTCAAATGTTGTAAATAAAAGAAACTAAAAAAACCCTTAAATCGATGAGAATTAAAATAACTAAGATGTAATAAAAACAAAAAAAAAGGCAAACTCAATGCAAAAGGCAATAAACTAAGAATAATAGCAAAGAAATGGGCTAAAGGCATCATTAGGATTATGGGATAATTATTGATCCTTTAATATAGGTAAATCGTGTTTTAGAAAATATGTTAGCCTATAGGTCTGAATAAGCTCTCAAAGCCTCAATCCCTTAAAAATAGGTGAATCTAACGAGCTTTAAAAACACCCTTAACTCCGTTATAACCTCGTATAAGCTCTTTAAGTTTAATAGTGATGAAGTATTAGGTACTAAGAAATTACTAACTTTGACCACCTACTTATAAGCTCATAAGGTGTAACATAAAGGATGGGAGCCCTAGAAAAGTTAGTTAAGTTTACCTACAAATCCAACTTGTCTATTGCTACTTTTGGAATTCATTATGGACTATTACGTGTCACACACTCAAACCTAGCATTCAGATTAGGCAATTACCTAAAAGGTGATCAAGCTTAAAGATAATATCTAATCCTTGACATTTAACTTAAGTTTTAATCCATCCTAAGCTTGAAAGCGTCAAATTCATTAGAACTCAATCACATTCTCAAAATAATTTCCCATTATCCCTACAATATAGTCAAACTTTGGAAAAATAGCAATACATACTCAAATTAACCAAAATAGGCATTAAATAAACAAAAATCATATTTAATTAAAGGAAATCAAGGCTGGAAAATTCAAAACTAGTAATGAAAACTAAGATTCAACACTTAATCTAATGCAAACTCAATCTATTTATGCTAATCATCAACTAATTACAACTTAATTAATAAAAACCAAATTTAAAACATAAATTCTAGCACACCTAAAATAGAACTAAAACTAAAATTAAAACCTTTAAAACCTATGAACATGCACAATTTCAACTATAAAGCAAAACCTAATCCAAAAACATCAAGAATAAGCAAAAACCCTCAAGATAAACCATCCAAAAATATATTATACATCAACAGTAGACCTAAAATAAGAAGTAATTGAGTTTAAACAATAAGATCAAAGCCAAAAATTGAAGAAAAGATCATCTATTGAGTTATACCCAATCATCCATGCATTGTTCATGGTTTTCAAGCTAAAAACTCATCAAAAACTTCATCCAAATATCATATAACCTATAAATACGAAAATACTAGAGAATACATCCTCTAAAAATAGTATTTAAAGATAGAACAAGGAACTAAATGAAAGAAAATCAAACTAGCATCAAACTCTAACCTAAAACATCAAGAACACTATGATATTTTTGTAGGAACAAGAAGGAAACATAGAACATATAATGGCTGTTAGAAAAAGATGTCTTCCCTTTCTTCTTAATTGGCTTTTATACCCTTTCCAATTAAGGTAGGCCAAGATTTGGTGAAAGGACCCTTCTATCTTTATTTTCTTTCTTTGTCAATTAGTAAGATGATAGTTTGTAGAATAATATGACAGTTTGGTAACTCATCATATAGGTCCCAATCTTCAAAGCTATATAGTGGTTTGCTAACTTGCTGTACAGCTCTCTCAGCCTGTTGTATAGGCTATAAAATCATAGTTTATGCTCCATTTTCACTCGAAAACTTGATGCTTTGATTCATCAATTGTGTCAAAAGGGTAAAGTTGTCATTAAACACAATATAACATATTAATTGAATTTTATAAACCAAAAATAGGGATGAATTCAAATTGAAATACATATGAAAACTTAATATAATTCAACTCTATCAGGTATGAATCTACTCAAAAAAATAGGTTCTGTAAATCGTATTAGCGCTTCCAATTGGTTTATTGATTAAGGCAAACTTTTGATTAATTTACCAAGACATAGGAATTGTACGACTTGAGAGACAGTACAATTCAATTTAGGGAATCTAATAAATAATAATTTCTAGAAATTTTGTTAAATTGAGGTTAAATAATGAACAAGAGCATATCATAGGGGGATCAATCATCTAGATCCTAATACCTTTAATTACATCTTTGATCTAGTAATTTTTCTATTGAATTAGTACTTAGTTATTTAGTTAATTTTTACTTTAGTTAATTGTCAAATTAATCATTAACTTTAGATGGGTTAGATAATGGTCACAAGGAGATTATCGGTAGTCTATTAACAATCCCTATGAGACAATAATGTAGATACACATTAGCTATACTAGATACAATAAGTGCACATGTTTATTAGTGGTCTTAGTGTTGTTTGATTTGAAATTTTTATTGATTACAAAAATAAACTACTTGTATTACATTAAAAAAAACAAGTATGCAAGTCGTTACTTGTAGTAAAAAGCTGATATCATCCCATATACATTGTATCTAGACACCCTATCAATTTGGATTAAACTTTGTTCATGAAACCAAATCAAGAAATTTTAAAATGAAAAGTGAAATGCAAAAAAACTAAAGGTAGAATCGAACAGCGCAACCAATTCCAAAACTGTAAACTAAAATTTGGAGAAATCAAGTTAAAGAATATGACTTGTCAATATCTCTATTTGTTTCCCTCCAATGTAATTGATTCAATTTATGCTTAGTCAAAGACTTCATAATATTTTAGTTACCCTCTCTCAAGGTGCAACTAGATGTCACTGGTTAAATAAATTAGGATTAACTTCGGGATCTCTCATTATGCAAAACCTTTCTAAAAAATTCAATTAGATGCGAAGCAATCCTAAAGGCAGTATATTAATCTATTGAAATCTTTTTCTAATAAATCAATACACTTGCTATCTATAGGTCTATTAAATGCCAACTCTCGCTGTAAATTTAACGCAAATTACCAAGTTCAATCTCTAGATTTGTTTCAAGGTTTAAGCTTAATAAATAACACAATCATTTATAACATTAAATCAACAACTAAAGATTCGCAAATAGTTCAAGAAACAAATCCTAAAAGTACTTTAGCCGTTTATAATAAAGATAAATTCATTTGTATCCATATTCTCTAAAATACAAAATATATTGAGAAAAGAATAAAATAAAATAAATACAATGATGGTTGTCTTCACTTTTATATATAGAAATCTACAAAATGGAAGCTTATTGAAGCTCTTGATGCTTGATTCAAACACTTAGACTTGAAGCTTGCTCACTTGCATGGAGATGAAGTGTTAAATCTAAATAATGGCTGCACTCACTCCTGTTATAATTATAGCTACCAAATATATATGTAAGGAATGTTTTTTACTTTTTTCCCTTTGGCCACCTAGGGTTAGACGCCAACTCTTTACCAAGATGATGTTGTTTTGTTTCAAAACAATAATACTTTGTCTTGTCTTCATTTGGAAAGCTATGTCATTTTGTGTTTAAGGAGAACTCTCTAGGTAATTGAATTGGCACCACCTCTCAGGAGAGGAGTTCCTTTACCTAGGTCCTTGCTCTCAGACTTATAAAGCTTTAAGCTATTCTCATCATAGGAAGCACGAATTTCCTAACTTTGAAAGCTAAACAAAATGGTTGCTCTCTTGGAGACTTGAACTTGACCTTCACCCATGATGGTTCTCCTTCCCTATTGAAACGTTTTAAACCTTGGAGTTTGACCTTGACCTTAAACTTGAACTCCTTGAGTTGCATGAAATTCCTTTAGCATGCTTTCTTCCTTACTTCTTTACACCATTATTTTTTCTCTTTTGTTTTTCCTTTTTTTTTAATTTTTATAATTGAAGTAATTTTCAACTTTTATTTTCAACTCTAATTTATCGTACCCAATAAATAACTATACCAATAAGATCCAATTCTAACCCAAAATCAACAATTAAATGATAAGACAAAAAAACACAAATAAAAATACTAAATAAACAACAATTTACTCCTAAAAACATTAATAAAAAAATAATTTACAAATTAAACACTTAGAAAAACAAGGACTAACACCTAATTATCAATTTTGGATTTTTATTTTATTAATACTTATAAGTACGTGTTTGCTAGTTTTAACTACAATGCAAGTATACTGATCGCAACTCATAGTATAATTGATATTGATCCCACGAGGATTGAATCTAAACACCTAACGACTTGAATTCACTTTGTTTAAGGCAAATAGGATGATAGAAACTTAAAATTAAATTTAAACTAATGAAATTTGAATGTAAATAATCGTAGAAGAAAGTTAAACAAAGGAGATACTCAATAGTGGAGACTTAGGGGTTGTTCTATCCTTATTTACTCTCCTTTACCTTATCGATTTAATTGTGTTTGACCCAAGATATCCTAAAGTTTCATTACCCTCTCTCAAGGTGTAACT
>JAOXYD010072143.1:0-12600 GCA_028565735.1 Pinacopodium congolense
AAACCTTACAATTAGAGAAAATGCATCTTCATAGCCCATGCGTATGTTTATGTATATTCCTTTATAGCTAGCCTTACATTATACCTTTAAATGCTCCTATAAGCATGATATTTGGTCTTAAACACCGATGGTAGTTCAATAACATTTTTTTTCCTTTAAGTAGGTCCACCAACTCCCGAGTTTCATTTCTAATGATTGCATTCATCTCTTCCTTCATTGTTACAATGGTCACTCTTCTTTTTTATCTACTTCTACATAAGTAGTTAGTTTAGAAATAAGTAAGGCTCGAGTTTGAACACACATTCCCCCTAATTATTTGAACCTCTTTAGAGGATTCTTCAAAGGAGCTTTCTAAAGTAGATTGAATAGATGAGTTGCTAGAGAGTCTTTGTGGGTTGTTTATTAGTATTGACTTCTCATAAGAGCTAGATATAGCTATTGCATTACCATTGTTAGTTCCAATTAGAGCCTCAAAGTATAATTTTATTTGAGTTTTTGCTATCCCTCTATTGTCATGCTAGTTTGAGCTTACTTCCTATCAAATACGACATCCTTGCTAACAATAACTTTGCCACTCACAAGATTATATAGAATATATATTTTTGAATTATATAGTGTACCTAATAAAAATGCATTTTAATGACTTTTCATCAAGTTTGTTACGACTTCAGAATTTACCAAAGCATAGATAATATAACCAAAAACACGTAAATGGCTTGCTTAAGATTTGAAGCCATTTCAATTTTTGTAAGGAATTTGATTTGAGACTACTCTTATTGGTGATAAGTTGAGAAGATAGACTATAGCAATTAATGCTTTTACCCAATTTGGAAGGCCTTTATATCTAAACATATTTTCTCATTTTTAAAACTGTGTGGCTTTTGAGTTCAGTTACATAATTTTACTCGAGCATGTAGGGTACCATTAATTCCATATGAATACTTTTTTTTACAAAATAAAGAAAATATGTTAGATAAAAATGTACCACCTATTCTCATTCGAAGTGCCTTAATGGCGTGCCACTTTGCTTCTCAACATAAGTTTTAAACTTCTTAAAGTTGTCAAATGTTTCTAACTTGAGTTGCTAAAAATAAACCTAACTCATATAACTATAATTATCTATGAAAAGGAGAAAATATCGACTACTACTAAAAGATTTGGTTCTCATAAGTCCATTCAAGCCAGCATACACTAATTTAAGTGTTTTAGATGCCCTTCAACATTTTCCTACAGGAAATGGAATCTTGCTTCATATTTACAACCCTCACATAATTCAAGTAACTCAATCTTTGGCAGAACATTTTCCATTTCTTTTTTATCCAAAAATTATAAACCATCGATATTTAAGTGCCTATACCTCAAGCTTCACATTTTAGGCTCACTTTTCTTATTAGCAATACGATTATGATGATTAATACTAGAGATTTAAAAAAGAAACATCTTATTTTCTACCATAAACACAATCATAATAATCATGCCTTATTTTTTATATCTCTAATAACATGTGCCCCAGCATCAAACATGACTGAATAACTACTAACTATCAATTGTCCAACACTCAATAGGTTATGTGATATGTTAGGAACAAAGAAAATATCATAAATAGGTTTTCTTTTATTACAGTCACTCTTTAAGGCTACTATTCCTATGCCTTTAATCTGAATTAATTTGTCATCACCAAGTTTCATTGTCACTTGTGTGTACTATCAAGTTCATGAAATAAGAATGTTGACCTAATTATTTGATTATAAAAACTACTATCTAGATACCAAACATCAGTTGCAGCATTTGTATCACCTAGCCTTCTTTACCCTTTTCCAGCAATCTGCCTTTAAATGTCCATATTTTTTTACAATATTGACATTAGACATTTAAGCTTATAAATTTTTTGCTCTTAAGATGACAAGAATTAAATTGGTTTTAGAATGCTTGCTACCTTTACCATAAGAATAACTTTTACCATAGGATTTTCTTCTCCCCTAGCCCTTTCCAGCACCTTTTTTTTTTTGTTAACCATATAACCCTCCATCATTTGAAGAGCCTTTTCTTCATCCTTGTCATGAGACTTGTTGAACAACACTTTATATACTTGAAAATTTGTTAAATCACTAAAGAAAAATGCAGACAAGTTCTTATATTCCTTAATAGTATTAACAACATGATTAAACTTTGGAGTTAATCTCCTTAAAACTTTTGAATAATAGTTTGATCATCAATATTCTCTCTAAAGGACCTTATTTGAGTTACAAATGTTGACATTTGTGATAAAAAATCTTGGACAAATTTATTTATATTCATAAACAAGGTCTCAAACTCACTTATAAGAGTCTAAAGTTTCACAACAATTACCTTAGATGATCCTTGAAATTCCTTTTATAAGATTAACCAAGCTTGTTTTTATGTAGTTGCTATAGTAATATGAGAAAATACAAACTTATGAACAACGGGTTGAATGAAGAGCATTGCCTTTAAATCCATTCTTTTTCTCTCTCAATCTTCCTTCTTCATTGTCAATAAACCTTTGCTCCACTAGGCCTCACAACTCTAGAGACTTGAATAAAGTTTTCATTTTAATGCTCCAGAACTCATAATTCTCTCCTTTAAAGATGAGCATCAAGGGCTGAGTTATGCTAACAGGATGCCTATTTGCCGCCATTTTAGTCAGGTGTTCTAATACCAATTCTGTTAGAAATATATAAAACCTAATCAATAATTAGGATAAAAAAGAAATAATTGCTACAAAAATTTTCAATACGTGTGAAACCATAAAAGATAAGAATAAAAATAGAAAAAAAAAGTTGATACTAAAACTACATATAATTCAAAACTGAAAATACCTCTAATATAGGATTAAAGATAACTAATTTAATTAAAAAATCAACCATTATTAGAAAATTAAGAATCCACTTCTGATATTCATTTTCTCAATAGATGGTAAACACTACAAGATATTATAAGTAAAATGCTAAAAATAAGGAACATAACAATAAATTTAAAAATATATTTTGAATCATAATTTCAATGTTATTTACATTTTTAGATAAGAAATAGGATAGACACTCGTGTGTATAGGAAGAGGAACAAAGAGGGAAAGCATGACCATTTTATAGAATTTATTTGGTAGTTCAGTAGCTTCAACCCATGTGGAAAAGTAAAGGTAGTATGACATTAATGACTATGAAGTAGATAATACAAAGTATGATTGCTGTTATTCATTAAAGGCTTTGATCTCAGCCGTATAGAATGAGAGTTTTGTGTACATCTTGGTGAACTTAAGTTGTTTTATGTTAGGAAAAAAACTATTTGCATTATTGTTGCTATATATGGATAAAATTTTGAAAAGAGATCATTTTATTTGTTATAGTGATTCTTCTAATGGAATCTAAAGAGAACTTAAATAAGATCCAAGTGAGCATCCATATACAATTCAGGGATATCATATCTTAATCCAAAACCTTAAGGTAATAGGTTATAGGCCCTCTTTGTTTATAACTTTAACTTTCTATCTCTTTTTGGTGTGGGACAATTTACTTGTGTTAATCCATAAAAATCTCCACTTTATAAGTGAAATCATCCATCGACATTACTACCCCCTCCATTCATAATCCATGTGAAATCACTTAAATTTCTCAGTGGGGGCACAACCTAGCCAAAATTTTCTAACTTTTTCTAAGTCCAACTTGGGTTTTGATATCACTTATTACATTGTTTTTTTTTAAGGGCCTAGAGAGAACTCAGATAAGATACTAGTGAGCATCCATGTACCTTATTTCAACCAAAAACCTAAAGAAAATTGAATTGTCTCCCTATTATATTTTGTATGTCATGTCCATATATTCCATGTTCTATTTCGTGTGTCCATGTTCTATCTATATTCTGCCTATTATGTGTCCATGTTCTACATGTTTTTCTTTGTGACTTGTTCCATGTTTAACTAAGTAGTTAAGAGCCGTTAGGAGCAAGAATAAAGATGTTAGAGTGTTATTTGCTGAATTAGTTGACCAAGGATAAGTGTTTTTGATTGTACAAATTCTAACTAAAGACTGCACACCAAGTGTTTGTGAGAGTGTTTTTGTCAAATATTCATGTTTTCTCTTAAATAAAACTATTATTTAAATCAATTCAACATGGACATATGAAGTACAACATGGAGTGTATGAACATGACACACAAAATATAACGTAGAGAACATAGATTTAGACCACGTTGGAATTAATCTAAAACTTTACCTTTAATTTAAACATAGGCATTTAACTCCAATCGCCGATTTGAATTTTTTTAAACTTATTTTATAGTAAAGCTTTTGTGAAGATATTAGTTAGTTATACATCAGTGTTGTAGTTCTATAGCTTTATCTCTACTTTTGGAACAAGTTCTTTGATAAAGTGGTACCTTATCTCAATACATTTGGTTCTTCCTTGTTAAACTAGATATTTGGGCATTGAAATTGTTGACTTGTTGACATAAAATTACCACACAGGTTCCTCATGCTTGTTCTTTAGATCTTTCAAGATTTTCAACAACCAATTGAATTAACAAGCCATTGTTAAGGCATTTATATACTCGACTTCAGTACTTAATAAGTAATAAACCCTTGTTTCTTTAATGTTCAAGAAATTGGTCCTGGACTCAGACTAAAAAAGTAGCAAGTAATACTTCTTTGATCGTCTACACAAGTTACTCAATAATTATTAGTAAAACTAATAAGATTATAAGATTTTTCTTTGTTATACCTTATAATAAATGCTGCTGTGCCTTGGATATATCTCATAATTCTCTTAGTTACTTCATAGTGGTGTTTGCTAGGATTATGCATGAGTCTAAAAATGAGAATGATTATAAATATAATGTTTGACCTTATATTCGTGAGCTACATAAGCCTTTTAACTAGACTTCTAAATTGTCTCATTTACCTTTTCAACCCTTATCACTCATCAAAAGTTTCTCATTAGTATTTAATGGTTTTAACAAGCTTGCAATCTACTATACCAAACTTTTTCAATAAGTTCTCAGCATATCTTGTTTGATGATTAAATTTTCCATTTTAATCTTGTAAAACTTCTAATCCCAAGAACTAATGTAAAATGCCAAATTAGTCATCTCAAATGTAAGCATCATTAAGTTTTTAAATTCATCTACACACTAAGTTAAAGGAGTTTCTAGTGCAAATGAAATAATTAATATATAAACATACAATTAAAAAATCATTGCCAAAACTTTTCACATACAAGGTTAGTTTAGTAACACTCTTTTTAAAACCATTATTAGTAAAGTAACCATCGGTCTTATCGTACCATGCTCTTGGTGCTTGATTAAGCATATAAAATGCCTTATACAATTTGTAAGCTTTATGTTTAAACCCTTTAACCTCAAAGCCTTATAGTTGTTCAACAAACACATCTTCAATAACATCGCTATTAAGAAATGTAGACTTCATATCTAATTGATAGATTGTCTAACTCTTTTGAGCAACCAAAGCTAAAAAGTTCCTTGTAGTATTAAAACAAGCAACAAGACTTCTATGAAGTCAATACTTGGAATTTGTGAGTATACCATCAATTGATGAAGTGAATAACCTAATAAATATTTTTTAATAATAATAACAACATGATCAAACTTGGAAGGAAGACTTCATAAATCTTTCTTAATTATTTTTTTATTAGATATGTCTTCTCCTAACAATATAATTTGATTCATTAAAAAATCTTGGATAGATTATGATTGTTTCATTAAAACATTCTCAAAATCATGATGAAGTGTCTATAGTTTTGTAGTAATTACTTTCTTTAACCTTTGATATTCTTTAGTAACTCCTAAGTTTCCTTTAATGTTGTAGATCTTATAATTTGTGGAAAATTGCCTCATTTAATGCTTGTTGGGTTATGAATAGAGCTTTGTATCCTTTTTTTAGTGCTCTTTTAACTCATTACATTATTGTGCAGTTAATCTTTTTGCATCTATTTGATCAACAAGACTATGCTCAACTAGATCCCATAAATCATAGGATAAAAATAGTCTTCATTTTGATATGCTGGAATTGATAATTCAGAAGGGTGAAGATAGTAATATTTTGAGATGGATTTGTAACAACATTATTGGAAGCTATAGTAAAGGATGATGCTTAAAAACACCCTCAAATGCCTAAAAAAATATTTTTTTTTTCATCTTTGTTCAATGGATTATGTTGTACAGAGATTGAGTTTTAAAGTCTAATGATGGAAAAATCACAATCTATTTACATAATATACTATCAAATATGCAGTTTACCTATAAAATACTATGATGTTACCAATGGTTATGCAATACCAACTCCAAATGTCTATGATGACTTCCATGAACTTAGATATGAGTATGGGCATAGGAATGGGTGTTATGGATATGAACTTAATACCTGTCCAAACATTCTTGGAACATCTCATGTTCTTCACCCAAAAAATTTCATGCCTTTAACCCCCTAAGAAGGTTCTATTGATCACTTACAAACTAGCTACAATACCAAAAAATGATAAGTACTAATTTAAGCAACAATTATATTCAAGACAGAACATGAACATTTAACAGAAAACTCTCTAATAAATACTTAGTGTGCACTCTTTTAACTCCGTACAACTAAAATAGTTATCTATGATCAACTAATTTAATGAATAATACTATACTATTTGCAATCTTTAGAATTTATATAACTAAAATACTTATCCATAATCAACTAATTCAACAAATAATCAATATGGTAAAAAAAAAAGGCCTTTAAGTAATAATAAGTATGCAACAGTTTTAAAATGTATTGTTAAAAATTATTATAATGCATTATTTTTTAAAGTGTTGTCTTTAATAATATAAAAAGTAATGATAATAATAATTTGTTACTATATTAGAACTGTTACTAATTAAAACAATTTTAAACAACAATCAAAGTGTTATTATTTTAGATATGTATTTAATATTTTATTTTCTAACTTTAATTTTAAGATATTTTCAATATAAAATATTGGATATTTTCAAATATTTAGAAATTTAAAATTTTCTAATTTAAAAGGACAAAAAACTTTAAAATTTAAAATGAAATAATAATTAGAATTAATTAGGAAAAAAGACAAAATAAAATTCATCATAGGAATTAAACCTATGATCTTGAAAAAATCAAACATTTATAAGCCAATACAGTAACCCCTAAACATGTTAACATGCTTGGAGTAATATATATATATATATATATATATAGCATTTTAGTAAACAACCATAAAAACTCCTAAATTATAAGCTGCCCATTGTCTACATCTCTCTCCCGCACTAGCCAGCCTTGCTATCTCCTGCGTTTAATGCCCTCTATTTTATCTAACCCTCTACCGGTGTTCTCACTCTCTCTTATCAGAAGCAAGTTTTGTTTGAAATATTACCGAATTTATCTTTCTCTTCATCTTACTCCACTAGCTCATATGTGCATCATCATGTATTACAGTTGATAACCCTTTGTTAAACTCTCTGGTTCTCCTTGTTTGTGAAGAAAATAAGCAAAACAAACAGTGCTTGAGCTCTATGTTTTTTCTTTCGTTTTTTTGCCTTATTCTGTTGTTTTGTTTAAGGTAGAACATTTCGTAATTATTTTTCTCTTCTTTTTCTATCTAATCATATTATAATAAGTTTAAAGTAATCTCAAAGATTTTGAATAGCAGATTTTAATGGCCTCTGTTTTTTGTACCATGCAATCAGGGAGTTGACAATTAAGAAGCTTGAAGTTTATTATAATGAGACTTCAATGGATTTTTTTACTAACGGTGTGATTTTAATAATCAAATAGATGATTGAAGAATAGCTAATGAGTAGATTCTGATGAAAATTTATGAATACTAATAGTATTATATTATTAATATTAGGATCATGATTTGGAACACTAATTTAATTCTAAGGTGATCATACTATCTTGTTTTGATTTGACTAGTAATGTATTAGTATGGTTGAGGCATTTGATATATATATCTATTATTATTATTATTATTATTTGTTTAACATGAAAGCTAAATGACCTTATTGCACTATGAATTACTTATGACCCAATAATAATGGTCTTATTTACTGTTCAGAAGTATTTATTAATAAGGTCAAGAGTATTGTATCTATAAAAGTAAGATATGTTATATGTTAAGTACAATGCCATCAATTGATTGGAATTTTAGTTATTGGCCTATGAAACCATTTGTATTCGTAAGTATTGAGCATGGCATGGTATTATTTTAGAAGTTTTTGTACTAAGGATAAAATGGAACTGTATAAATATGACTTTATTTATAAAAATTATGTCTAAATTATAAGTTCATTCTTGTAATTTTAATCATTATTAATTGCATGTATTAAGGTATTTGGTCCTGACTATATATGTGTTATATATGAGTAAGGTTGAGGGATCTGATATATATATATATATATATCTTTTTTTAATCATTTTCAAGTGTATGATGCTGAGGTATTTGGTCCTGATTGTATATGTATTGTATAAGTAGTGACGAGATATCTAATATATGTGTCCTTTGTTTTCTTATTTGTTCAACAATGAAGTTAAATACTTTGATACATTTGTCTTGGTTTAATTGCCAAAATGTAGACATATGAATTTTGTATATCTTACTTATGATTGTCTTATGGATTGTTTAGTGTATTTATTAATAAGGTCATAGGTATTGTACATACAATATTGAGGTATGTTATAAGTTAAATTCTTGGTCTTAACTAATTGAGATTTAAGTTATTTGCCTACAAAATCATTTTCTTATTCTAGCGTACTGGGTTTTGTATTTCTAAGATTAATATTATGATCCCTAAGGTAATCATACTAAGTCTTGTGGCTGCTTCTTATACAAATCTCTCTTTTTTTCATTCAATTACCTTGGTATTGTATTATTAAGACCTTGATAAGTGAAGTATATGGATATTGTAAACATTTATAAATAAAATTTTCTATAAAGTGATCTTTAAATTATTCCAAAAGGTTAAGCTAAAAAAGTGAGAATTGAAACTATATATTCCTTTTCATTCAAATTACTTTCTTTTTCAAGTAGAAAAAGGTTCTTTTCATTAATCACTCTTAGATACAGCTTTTACTTTCACTTTTAAAACACCAATTGGGAAACCTTAGGTATATTTATTTTAGAAAATCTATTAGAAATTGAAATTGGTTTATTATGTCATGGTTAAATTTTGAAATAACATTGATTTAGTTTCTTTGACTCTTATATATATATATGGCCATGATTTCTTTAACATATTGTATATGTTATATTTATTAGATGTTAAAACATTGTATATTGTATTCATTACTTTGTTAAAAAGTAAACCATGCTTGGAAAAAGGAGATAGGCATTGAATGGCTTTTCCAAAATATAGTGATGAATATATAAGTATAGTTAATCATTTGCTCAAAGAGGCTTTTTCTAAGGTGACTAATGGGAATTAAATTTCTTGTCCTTGCAAGATATGTTGTAACTATTATTAGTATACAAGGAATATTGTATATGACCATTTAATTGTTCATGGACTTGCTCTATGATATGATGGTTGAAAATTTAATAAGGAGGGATTAATTAATGCAAGCCTAGATATAAATAACATTAGTGAATTTAATAAAAGGTCTATATATGATAATATAGATGGATTACTATATGACACCTTTAAGAATACAGATGAAGGTACCAATAGTTTTACAAGCATTAGTATGGTCCAAATAATGATGCCAAGAAGTTCTTTAGATTAGTAGAGAAAGGAAAAAAAGACTTGTATTCTGGTTGTCAAAGTTTTTTCTAAACTTTTTTTTATTGTTCAACTATATCTTTTTAAATGTACTTATGGAATTATTAATGTAGCATGTACTGATCTTATAGGGTTACTTAAAGGGGCCTTTCCTAATGCAAATATTTCTGAGTCTTTTAATATTACAAATAAACTTGTGAAGGATTTAGGACTTCACTATAAAAAAATACATGCATTCATAATCATTATGTTATGGATTGGGGTAATGATGAGAAAACAACCAACTACAGAGTGTACAGTATATCTAGGTGGAAATAAAGTTATAGTAGTGAAGATAATATAGATGATCATACAACCTCAAAAGTAAGGCAAATTATGTTTAAGATATTTAGATATTTTTTATTAAGATCGAGGTTACAATGTATTTACATGTGTCCAAAATTAGCTGAATTCATGAAATTACATGATAAAGGGCATCCTAAAGATAGTAATTTAAGGCATCTTACTAATAGTTAAGTTTTGAAAGACTTTGACTCATTATTTCATGATTTTACATAAGATCTTCGTAATGTCACATTAGCTCTTGTTAGTTATAGATTTAATCCATTATGCACAATGAGTGTTTTACATAGTACATGGCCACTATATAGATGTCTAAAATAAAAAAATTCAATATCATCTTTAATTATACCTGCCCCAAGTTCTCTTGGAAAGGATATTGATGTTTTTATGCAGTTGCTAATTATAGAATTGATAGAGTTATGGGAGTTTAGGGTAAAGCTATATAATGTTTTAACTAAACAATCAATTAAGATACTTGCATCCTGATTATGTACAATTAGTAACTTTCTAAGATATGCAATGTTATCTAGATAGAGTACAAAGGGAAAGTTTGCATACTCTAACTGTCACTATGAAATTTACTTTCAATATTTAAAGCATAGGAGGAAGACTTGTTATCTTAATTATCACAAATTTTAGATATAAATCATCCATAGAGGCATAATAAGATATCATTCAATGGTAATATAAAGTTAGGTGAATCACAAATTCCTTTATCAGAATCTGATATATTAAAGCTTATTAATGGATATAATAATATATTTGAGAAGGAAAATAAGCAAAAAAACACCAACTAATAATCCTTGGTAGAAAAGGTCTACATTTTTTGAATTACCTTATTGGAAGCATAATGAATGCTGACATAATTTTAATGTGATGCATATTGAAAAAATGTATGTGACAATGTTTTGAAACTTTCTTAGAGATATTGGGCAAGTAAAAGATTTTCTTAATGCATTAGTTTATTTAAGTGAAATAGGGATTAGAAAAGATCTGTAGCCTATTAAAGTAGATGACTCTCATGTGTCAATAGTTTGGGATTGCTTTTACATAACTCCGAAAGAGAAAGGAAATTTTTATTTAGTTTTAAAGCATATAAAGCTACCATAAAATTGTGAATCCAATATTGCACGATGTGTTGATGTCAATAAGAAAAAAAACCTGGATACAAAATTCATGATGTTTATATTATTATGCAACACTTACTTCAATTTGTTTTAAGAAAACACTATAAAAAAATTGGTGTTGTTTTAAGTAGGCTAAGTGCTTTTTTCAAATGAATATATAGTAAAGTCATAAAGTTAGGAGATCTTAAGTATCTAAAAAAGGAAACTATAGATATATTATATCAATTTAAAACAATCTTTCCACTTTGTTTCTTGGATATCATTATCCATTTTCCTATTTAATTTCCAAAATAAATCAAATTGGTTGGACTAGTACATTGTCACTCTATGTATTTTGTTCAGATGCATTTAGGTAGAATGAAGAGATATATTCCTAATAACAACTAACCAAAAGTGTTTATAATGAAAGGATACCTAGTTAAAGAGTGTGCAAATTTTTATTATATTTATATACATTATAAGGTAAGGAAAAAAGGTATTAAGCACAAGGAAAATAATGACAATGCGAATCTTATTCAAGTATCATCTTCATTTTTCCCCCCTAAAAATTAGGCATTTTGTTGGAGGGAAAGGTAAAGGGAAAGGCAAAGCTGTCAATTTGGACTTGAGTATATAATATAATTGATATATTTTAAAAGTACATTAGGTAAGATGCAAATATATTATTTATCCATCTTGATATCAATTTATTATTCCCACTATAATAATTAACTTATCTCATTCTTTTTAGGGAACATTGCAGTTTGAAAGAATCGAGTAGTAAAAGAAGCTTATCAGTAAGGGCACAAGGTCATTACAATGGGTTTCCTCAATGGTTTCAAGATAAGGTGATATTTTTAAATGAAGTTCTAAATCATATTTGTTGTTGGTTTAAAGGTCCCAACAATGTGGTAAAAAAACATTCAAGTTATATTATAGAGTCAATATCTCTAAACCCCCCTGAATTATTAATAATTATCAAATACCCCCTGTGTTTTTAAAAATATCAAAGACCCCCTATATTTTAACAAAATTATCAAATACCCCCTTGAAACTATTTAGGGCTGATTGGGCGCTGACGTGGTGGCTGACGTGGCGGGAGTGCTGACGTGGCAGGTTGACCGTGCTAACATGGCAGTGGTGACTGGGCATATGTGCTGACGTGGCGAGTGACATGGATGCTGACGTGGCAGTTATTGTACATGGGGTATTTGATAAAAATGAAAAACACAGGGGGTATTTGATAAAAAATGAAAAATACAAGGGATTTTTTGAAAAAAATGAAAAACACAGGAGGGTTTTTAAAAAAATGAAAAATACAGTGATTTTTTGAAAAAAAATTAAAATTATTAAGATAAAATTTTTATAATTAAGAATAATTAAAATAACCATTTCAATGAGATAATTAACT
>JAOXYD010072154.1:0-12600 GCA_028565735.1 Pinacopodium congolense
TAACCCAGTATCTTAACCATAGTATTGTCTTGATTTAGAGAAGATGCCCTAGCTTAAGCGTCACTATTCCATCAATTAAATCATAAACCAACAAAGCTTTAACTGAATAAATTAGTAAACGCAACCTTTGACTATTTTTCATTTGATTGGAAGTTTTCTAGGCTTTTTTGGTTAGTTTTGTAATTTTATTTTAATTTCTTAATTTATAAACTTACATGGATTTTCTAGATAATTTCAATCTGATTGACCTAGTACTTACAATCACATACACACTTTCTTGTGGGATCAATACTCGGAGTCTTAAAAACACTCAATTTATTACTTGTTGAAAGCGGTGCACTTGCTAAAGAGTTGGTCTTAAATAAATTATAATTTTGTTCGTTCAAAGAGAGATTTATTTGAGCTAATTTTATGTATGAATGACCACAATCACTCGTGTAACAAACCTCATCCAAATCCAAACTAAGGCATGCAAGGACTCTATATTGATTCGTTACCCTATATCTAACTTACTAAATCGAATACCCAAGTTTATTATAAACTTTGTGATATAAGAGGATTCATTAATTGACCATTTGGTCTTCTTTCTTCAATGGCTAAAATGGTGAGCTAAAGCGCCTCTTATGTTAGAGATCACTCCATTCACCATGCACTATAAGTGGGCCAAGTCACCCTAGTTAACCAAACCATAGCTTTCATGCCTACCTCCGGTGGCATGGTGTTGGCTACACCTAAGGCTTCTAAGTCCTCAAAGACTAAGTACTTATTGGGTTCGATTAAGAACTTTTTTAACACTTGGTATTTGGCCAATCCCTCAAGAATGTTAAAATGTGGAGCAGATTGTTTAGTATCTATGCTCTTAGAAAAATAATCTTCCTTTAGACTTGTCCTTTTTACCAACTTCTTGAATCTACGCATGACTTTTATAATAAATACTAAAATGAGTGTATGTACCCATAACATGCCTAAGAAACATCATTCATAAGCCATATATTCGTGTGTATACACTATAATGATAATGTAACATGTAATTTTAATCAAAGTACCTAGTTGTAAGTGTGTTCTATAATTGATCAAATCCAAGGCTTATGAAACATTTAAAATTATCAACCTCTAAACACAAAGTATAAGAATAGCATGTTAGATTTCATCAAAGAGGCATAATGTGAAAGATATTGAGATGATCATGAACCATAAATAACATGTAAACTCCTTTAGACACCTATGAAAAAACCAATCCCAATTGAAATAACACCTGTAATCCTTAACAAATTTAAGCAACATGTACATTAACTCTCAAGTCCATAAACACTCAAACCCTCAATTTTCATCCAAATTGGTTGAAACCCCATTCCTATAGAGTGTTTAACATCAATAAGTGGTTTTAAAAGACTTAATAATAATCAACAATTCAAAATCAAATTAAAAAAATCATTGTCATAATTTTGACAGGAAAAATGCATCAATTTCTCACAACACATGATACCCACATGAAAATTAATGCATATCAACTCATCAGCAGATGGGCAATGAAAAATAAGGGACTTTTCACATGTTAGAACATCTTAGATTAACAAATAACTTAAAAAATAATGGAAAATCACCAAAAAAAATGTTTAAGGCATCCTTATTCACATTTAAACCTAATTCATAAGTCAAATCCCAATTTTCATATGTTAAAAGCAAGGAAAGAAGAAATACCTTATTGATTTGATGAAAAACTCTTATTTTGATGAAAAAAAAACCAAGTTAGAAGGTGGATTTGAGGTTGGGCAGTGATAGAAGATGAGGAAATTGTGAGAGAGTTGAGATAGGGATGAAATAAAAGAGAGAAAGTTGAGTTTAGGTATTTAAACCTAGAACCTACAAACCTCATGGCCTGGGTCACAATTTCTTCAGGACTAATATCATAGTCTAGGTCATGGCCGTGGCCCAGGTTATGGAACACACTACAAAATTTTTAGATTATGTAATTTTTCATTTAAATTTTTTTCCAAAACCTCTCCACTAAATCCTTAATCAAAATTAACCAAATTTGGATCAAATTGGAAATTATTAGATTTTGATGGTGCCTAACAGATGGTAAATTAGGTTCTTAAAAAATTATTTGTAAAATTACAAGATTAGTTAAAGATAATTATCACCTTGTAAAAAATAAATTGTGGAAAATAGAAAACAAGGCATCCAAGGGACTACAAATTAAGATATTAACTAAGCAAAGATAAGATGAAAGAAAATATACAAAGATTAGATGGGTAAAATTAATAGAAAAAAATTTCATGAAGGAATTAAATTAAAAAATAACTAGAATTGCATTAAAATTTTAAATAGTAAGGGAATAAAGACATCACCAATTTATTCTAACTTAAAGTGATCCATTTTCTGTTATCTGTAGTCCTCAACACCACTGTTAAGATTTTGTTCCAATATAAAAAATAATCAGGTTACAAGTCAGATTACAATACCTTTTAAAAGGCTCAAGGTAAACCTTTCACCCTCTTTTCAAGGCTAAGGAATAACCTTTCATAAGAATAATCTCTTAAAAAAAGCACTTGAAATCTTATCTCACTTAAGTACTATCTAGTGAATTTAGGAGTTTTATAACAACTAAAAATGAATGCAAAAACATAAAAAAGAAAACAATCAAAGACCAAGAGAAACCAATAAATTCACAATACATTTAAACACTTGATTGATCACTTTTCATACACTTAGATGATTAAAAAAAGAGTTATACAACCTATTTATATCATTAAGATGTCAAACTAGTCATTTTTTAAACTATTGTACAACGTTAAATGCATTAAAATAAAGTTACTGTTAGAGCAATTCTGCTTAGCGTAATTTATAATCTTAAACAACAACTCCTAGGACTCAAACAGCATCATTTAGCCTTTATTGTTTAAGTACTAAGAACTTATAGTAAATGGCAGGTGTTGCGTACTACCGTTTAACTCTTGTTCAATCGTCATTTAACCCTTTGGGAATGTACTAAAAAGGGATTTAAATAGACCATCATTTAGCCCCAAACATGCCATTTTTAACTCGTTAAACCATGCAAAACTTTTATAAACTCATTCAATCCAATCCTAATTAATCCATAACACTTTTATACCCTTAAAAGACTTGTAAACACATTCAAAAACCTTTCCACAAACATTTTTAGCCAATCAACATGATTATTAAAACATTTTACAAAATGTTCCTATTGATTATGAAACTTATATGCATATTATAAATTATTAATGAATTATGCATGTAGTGAGCTTCCTTAAACACTAAAGAGAACTTAAATAAGACTTACATTAAAACTATAAATAAAAAAAAATATAAATTCTATCTCAATTCTTCCAAAACCTTAAATCTTGATCAATTCATATCATGATCATAATTTTGGCTCTAAGATTCCTTAAACATACCCTTTAGCATTCCAAGAATAAAACCTATCTTTTAATACTTAAAACACATATAAAAAAAACATTAGTCCATTTGGTGTTTTGTCAACATCAAAATAAGGTGAACATCCCTTGGTTCAATGATCTCCCATTTTTTTATGATGATAAAATCAAATGGAATAGTTCTTTGGAATAATTTCTAACTTGATACTATGATTTAGACTAGTTAAAATTTAAGTATTCATGTGATATAATAAATATAAACACTGAAAAGAACATGAATACTTAAATTTTAGCTAGTCTAAATCATAGTATCAAGTTAGGAATTATTCCAAAGAACTAATCCACTTCAAAATATATTCAAACATTATATTCTTTAACAAAACAAACTACCCCTAAATTCATCAAAATCATAAAACCATTGCTCAAATAAAACAACTCAATTGGAATACACAAGTCCCTCTAAAATCATGTATTATAATAAAATTTGAAAAGAATTAAAAGAAAAATAACATTTTCTCCCCTTTTTTGGACTCATCAAAAAATAAAATTAAACACTTAAACATGTTAAAAACATAAAGATTGATAAACTTAAATGATAAAAGTATGAGACAATTCACAAGAATCATAAAGCAGCACCATCAATCATATACTCCATTCACCCCTAATCATGCAAAATCTATCCTCACATATAGGTTTAGTGAAAATATCAGCTAGGTTTAGTGAAAATATCAGCTAATTGATGCATAATATCAACAATTTCAAGTTCTATGTCACCATTTTGAATATGATTTCTAATGAAATAATATATAATTCATTTATGCTTTATCCTAAAATATTGAATAGGATTATTAGTTAAACAAATAGCACTAGTATTTGTGCATCTTATGGGTATTTTTTAAAGTTATAAACCATAATCTCTTTAATGTTATCTAAGCCACAAAACTTGAGCACATCAACTTCTGGAAACTATATATTCTACTTCTGCTCTAGACAATGCAAACAAATTTTGTTTTCGAAAAAAATCATAAAACTAATGCATTTCCTAAGAATTAACATGCACCAGATGTACTTTTTTTATTTCAAAAACTACTGGTTTAATCAGCATCTAAATAACCCACTAATTATAAAAATGTATTTCTAGAATGCCAAAGTCTTGATTAAAAAGTCATACATAAATATCTAAGAATGCATTTAGTGGGTAATAGATGTGATTCCCTAGGTGATGCTTGAAATCTAGCACATAAACATACACTAAACATAATATCTGACCTAGTTGCAATTAAATAAAGAAAACTACCAATCATACCTCGATATTACTTAACATTTTCTTCCTTACGATCTTCATCTTTATTCAATTTTGTGAATGTGTTCATTGTAGTGACCGATGATTTCACTTGAACAATGTCAAAACATTTAAGAAGTTCCTTCATATACTTCAGGTGATTGATGAAAATACCATCCTTTATTTACTTAATTTGGAGTTTAAGAAAGAAGTTTAATTCTCCTATCATACTCATTTCGAACTCCCTACTTGTATACTTAGCAAACTGTTGGAATAAAGATTTGTTAGTAGCACCAAAAACAATATCATCCACATAAATTTGAACAATGAACATATCTTCTTTATTTCTCTTAATAAAAAAAGGGGCATCAAACCTATTACCATGCCTTAGGTACTTTTTTTAATTTAAACCATAGAAAGCTTTAAATATTTTTAAAGCATGCTGAGGTGCATCATGTCTTTCAGAACTAAGGTGTTGTTAAACATAAACCTTTTCTTGTATAAAACCATTCAGAAAAGTGCTTTTAACATCCATTTGATACAATTTAAAACCCCCTGTAAGATGGAAATGCAAGTCAGAGTCTAAGGGCTTCTAATCTTGCAATGGGGGAAAAAGTCTTATCACAGTCTATTCCTTCTTCTTAATTATATCCCTATGTAACTATGCAAGCCTTATTCCTAACAATATTACCTTGTTCATCTAATTTATCTTTAAACACCTATTTTGTACCTATCATTAGATGATCTTTAGGCTTAGGTGAAATATTCCATACTTTATTTTTTTCAAATTGATTTAATTCCTCATTCATAACTAAAACCCAATTCTCATCACTTAAAGATTCTTCTGTACTTTTAGGTTCAAAATAAGAGATGAATGCAATATGAAAAAAATTAAAATAAGAATTACTAGTTATCACTTGTTGAATATCACCTATAATTTGGTTAGAGGGATGATCCTTATTATATCTCCAATCTCTTGATAAATCTTCCTCTTTCCTTTCGTCTCTTAGTTCAACAATTTGTTCTTGAGTGGTTTGTTCTTCATTCTTTTCTTCAAGCAATAGCTTTTCTAAATCCTTGGAAAGTCCTACATCATCATCCTCAAACATTTCTTTGCTTTCAAGAGGATTAGTATTATCAAAAAAAATATTCATGGATTCTTCCAAAACTTTAGTTCTTTTATTAAATGCTCTATATGCCCTACTAGTCAAAGAGTATCCTTAAAATATACCTACATTAGTTTTATAATCAAAATTTCCTAGGCTATCCTTAGTTTTAAAAATATAAAACTTACAACCCAAGACTCTAAAATGACTAATTTTTGGTTGCTTATCTTTTTAAATTTCATAAGGGCTTTTATCTATTTTATATCTAATGTTAACTCTATTAATTATATGACATGCACAAGTTATGCCTTCAGCCAAAAATTTTTTAGATAATTCATATTCATTAAACCCAATTCTAGCCATTTCTTATAAAGTCCTATTTTTTCTTTCGATTACACCATTTTGATGGGAGTCCTAAGGAGTGAAAATTTATGCAAAATGCTATATTCATCACAAAATGAATCAAATAAGGCATTATCAAATTCTTTACCACAATCATTTCTAAATTGAAAAGGCTTTTCATTTAGAATTTTCTTAACAAAACTCACTAATGATTTAAAACATTTATCCCTAGAACTCAAAAATAACACCCCAAGTAAATATATTAAAATCATCAACGACAATAAAAACATAAGTTTTACCACCTAAACTAGCTACTCTAGTAAGATAAAATAAATCCATATGCAAAAGTTTAAGAGATCTAAAAGTGGTTTCTAATTTCTTGCTTGTAAACAAACTCTTTACTTTTTTTCCTATTTGGCAAGCTCCACATATTTTTTCTCTTTCGTACTTTATGCTTAGTAACCCATTCATAATTTGCTTGGAGTTAAGTTTTGATAAAAGATCCATGCTAGCATGATCAATTCTTCTATGCCAAATCCATGTGCTTTCATTCAAAGAAACTAAGCACTTATTTTCAAGGTTAGTATCATTTAAATAAAAAAACATAAATATTGACATCGTTATTTCCTAAGAATACAATACTACCATTAGTTATATATGAAGCAATTCATTATTTTCAAAGTATACTTTCTAATCCTTATTTTACAATTAACTAACGCTCAAATGATTATGTTTCAAACTATCAACAAGTAACACATTCTCAGTTAATGGACAATTGTTCTACCGAATTTCCAATGCCAATTACCTAACCCTTGGCATTATCTCCAAAAGTTATGAATCCTTCATTCCTGATCTTCAATGTGATAAATTGTGAAGGGTCACCAGTCATATGTTGTGAACATCCACTATCCGCATATCATTTTTTTTTCCTCTTGGTGACCTTAAAAATAGAAATTCATGTGGATTTAGGTATCCACATCATCTTGGGTCTTTAAATGTTAGCTGTATACCTATCTCTACCACTTGGTGAAATATCTCTAAGTTTATTATAACGAAAATGAGATACATGCCCATGATAATTGTAATATGTTCAAAATAATGGAGTGTACGTCATATTTGCATTCCTATAGCCATTTCTAGGACGAAATCCCTTACAAACCTTTTGAAACTTTGCTTAGGTTAAAAACAAGATTCTTTACATGTATGCATAGTGCCTAGATTGAGGTCTACTTATAGATGCATGTTGAACATTCCTACGAATTACAAAAATTGTCTTTCTAGTAGATGCTCCTTTTTCATTACTATAGCCTAAACCATGTTTATCATTTCCTAACTCTATATCACTTAAAATTGTTTCTAATTTCTCATTTCCTTTAGTAAATTTTGAAAGTGATTCTTTAAGGGACTTGACCTCTTTTAGTAATGCTACATTTTCATTTACTAACTCATCATTATCCTCATTGATTGATTCTAAGTCTTTCCTAATTATCCTCATTCATTTAGTCTAAGTCTTTCATATATCCTTCATTTTCTAATTTAAATTCTTCTATCAATTTCAAAGATTCATTATATTTATTATGCAACTTTTTCTTTTTCTTAGCCTAATCCTTATCATATTCAAGAAACTCCTAATAAGTGTATTCAACTTCAAATTCATTTTTACTTTCATGAGTGTGAGAAGTACTTACTTCGTTGTGTTCCCTGAGGCAAATGTTTGCTACTTCTTTTTCAAAATTTCTTGATTCTCTCTATGCCAATTTTAATTCTTTCTTCTTTAACTCCTTCTTTTCCTTCCTTTATTTCTTTTCTTTCTTTTCTTCTTATTAAAGGTGTAGGCAGTGTGATCCTAAGTGACCTTTTTCACCACATTTAAAACATGTTACATTAGTAAATTTATTTTTGGATGAGGACTTACATTCTATTCAATGGATGGGAGCCTTCTTTCATACAAGTTTCCTCAATCCTCTTATAATGAGTGCAAGTGTTTCTTCCTCTTTGCTTTCATATTAAGTTTCTTCATTATCACTTTCCTCCTTTCTTGTTGCCTTAAGCACTATGTTTTTCTTTTTATGCATAGTGTTCTCTACCTAAATTCCTTCAACATCATCCCATATGTCAACAAGGATCCAATCAAATCGTTTAGGGAAAGAATATAGAGGTCTTTCGCTTTTTGAATCATGGTCACTTTCGCTTCCTACGACTTTGGTATAGACATAAACATCTTCATAATTAGCTCAAAATTAGAATAGGTCTTACTTAGACCCCTTAAAGCACTTATAATATTATTGAAATAAGCATACATAGCAGAGATATTTTCATGATGTAAAATTACAAAAAAAGTTCATATTGGTGAGTGAGCATGTCAATTTTTATTTCTTTTACTTAATTCATACCTTCCTGAGTAATTTCTAGTGTACGTCAAATATCATATATAATTTTACACATAGAAATCCTATTAAAGTCTTCCATGCTCAATGCAAATAAAAAATATGCATGGCTTTACATTTTATGGAAACTAATCTCTTATCTTCATTATCCCATTCATTTTCTTTCTTAATAACTAGTTCACTTCCTACAAGTTTGGAAGTATAAAAGCTTCTTTTATGTAACTATAATCCATAAATCCACACTTTCTCCCATTAAATAACATCTTATCTTATTCTTTCAATATAAGTAGTTATTTCCATCAAAATAAGGTGCTCTATGAGTATTATGACCTTCTACAGTAGATGAGGAAGAAAAGGTGTCCATTGTATTTACCATATCGATATTTCCTCATAAATTCATTAGAAATCAAACTAAGTGAGACCTATGCTCTAATACTAATTGGTATATTATAATAGAACCTAAGAGGGGGATAAGTTAGGTTTTTAAAAAATTCTTTGTGAAATTCTAAGATCACTTAAAGATCATTAACACCTTACAAAAAAAAACATATTGTAGAAAATAGAAAACAGTAACACCGAATAGACTACGAATTAAGCTATTCACTAAACAAAGATAAGAGGAAAGAAAATATGTAGAGATTATATGGATAAAATTAAAATAACTATTTTTGATCAAGGAATTAAATTAAAAAACAACTAGATAAAAATTAAAAGAGTAAAGTTAGAATAACACCGCCAATTTATTCTAATTTAGAGGGATCTAGTTTTTCTTATATCTAGTCCCCAACATCACTGTTAAGATTTTGTTCTAATATAAAAAATAATCAAGTTACAACGTCATATTATAATACCTTTTAAAAGGCTCAATGTCAACCTTTCACTCACTTGTCAAGGATAAGGAATAATCTTTCATAAGAATAATCTTTCAAAAAATACACTTGACATCTAATCTCACTTGATTACTCTCTAATGTATTTAAGAGGCTCACAACAACTCAAAATGAAAGAAAAACTTGTAAAAGAAAACATTCAAAGAGCAAGAGTAATCAAGAACTTCACAATGCCTTTAAACATGAGAATGATTACTTTTTAGACACTTGAATGATCAAAATAATTGTTATATAACCTATTTATAGCCCTAAGATGTTAAACTAGCCGTCTTTTGCTATTGTACAATGTTAAAATGCATTAAAATTGAGTTACCATTGGAGACAATCAATTGCCCATGATTTATGCTCTTAAACAACGATTCCTAATACTTAAACAACATCATAGCCCACGTCATTTAAGTACTGGGAATGTAAAGTAAATTCCAAGTGCTACATACTACCTTTAACTCTGGTTCAACCCCTATTCAACCATTTGAGAACATACGTTAAACGGTGCTTTAAATAAACCACTATTTAGCCCAAAACAAGCCACTATTTAACTCATCAGACTATGAAAAACTTCTCTAAACTCATTTAGTTAAACCCTAATTAATTCCTAACAATTTTATACCCTTATAAGATTCATAAACACATTAAAAAACATTCCTAAAAACATTTTTAACCAATTAAGAAGATTATTAAAACATTTCACATAATGTTCTTATTAATTATGCAACCTATATGCATATTCTAAATTATGAATAAATTATGCATGTCGTGAGCCTCTTTAAAACTAAACAGAACTTAAATAAGACTTACAACAAAACTACAAATAAAAAACTATATGAATTATATTGCAATTCTCCCCGAACCTTAAGTCTTGATCAATTTGCTTCATGATCTTCATTTTATCTCCAGGACTCCTTAAACATCTCCTTTAGCATTATGAGCTTAACACCTATCTTTTAATGCTTAAAAAACCATTAGTCCATTTGGTGTTTTGTCAACATCAAAATATGGTGGATCTCCCTTGGTTCAATATAACCATAATTGATATGAAACCAAAAGAAACCTGAAGCACTTTGTAAATTTAATCACATAAAGCCTTCCATAATGCAAATTAAATGTAAGAACTTCTAAGAAACAATATAGAACATAATGAAAAGAGAAAAAAATAAGCGTTAGGTAGCCTCTTAATAAGAGCTTATTTAACGTCATATGCTCGATGACCTCATTTGGTTCATCCTTCGTCAACTTTCTTGCTCTGATCCTACTTTTTCTTCTTTGTCTTTCCTTTGGAGCTCCTTACATCCTTGTTATCTTTATTTCTCCTCTTATCAAGATCCTTTGACTTAAGGGTGGACTTTTTCTATACTTTTAATTCTCATAGCTCGACCTCATCATATTATCATCCTTTGAACAACCCTAGAATTTATAGTATTTGACATATTAAAAGAAGAAGAAGTTTTTTTTTCATATAAAGATGATTAAATAATTTTAGGAGTTGGAAAAGTAATCGATTTGCCTTCAATCCTCATATCAATTTCTTTTCTTTCACATCTATTATAGTCCTAATTGTTAATAAAAATGGCTTACCTAGGATCAAAGATAACTTGTCTTCATCCTCCATGTCTAAGATCATAAAATAAATAGGAAATATAAATTTGTATTCCCTTATTAAGACATCTTTTACAAGGCCTTTAAGATATTTTATAGATCTATTAACTAACTGAATACTCATCTTAGTGGACTTTATGATCTCAAGTACTAACTCTCAAAATCAAATTATGAGACATCAGATTGATGCTCACTCTTAAATCAGTTAATGTGCCATTCAAATGTACACTACCAATGGTGAAAGGAATTGAAAAACTCCTTGTATCTTTTAACTTATGTGGTAACTTGCATATAAAAGCAATTGCACATTCCTCATTCATTATCGTACTTAAAGAGCCCTTTAACTTCCTTTTAGTTAATAGGAGATTCATCATAAACTTTACATACTTTGATATCTGCAAAAGAAATTCCATAAGAGGCATGTTTGCATGTAATTTATTAATAAGGTTTTAAAACTTATCTGTATGCTTCTCTTGCCAATCCTTATATATCCTTCTTGGTACGAAAGTCATTTTTTTTACTCCTTTATTTCTTTCTTTCTCTCTCTCTCTCTTTCTTTCTTTCTTTCTTTCTTTCTTTCTTTCTTCTTCTTTTTCTTCTTCTTCTTCTTCTTCTTCTTCTTCTTCTTCTTCCTCCTCCTCCTCCTCCTCCTCTTCCTCCTCTTCTTCATTTCTTTATTCTTTTTTTTGCTTCTTCTCCTCAACCTTCTCAACTTGTTATCTATTAGAGCATTCCTACTTATCATCCTTCATATACACCACATGTTCTTGATCCTTTGGATTCTTTTATATATTTCTTGGGAAGGTTCCTGGTGACCTCTTCAATACACTTTTCACTAATCACCCACCTGATTTTTAAAATTCTTGATTGATGCCTCAATATTTTGGAAGCAGGCATATAAAGTAATGAAGTAATGGGCTAGGAGCTCCTCTAAATAGGGCTACTTAGACTATTGTTATTAGGCTTAAAAACCTAGAGGATGGTTTTGTCTTTGTTGGGTTTGACCTAACCATGAAAAATTAGGGGGTGATTTCTTTACCCTGAGTTATAACTATTGTTGTATGGGTTATCCCCCTAGCTCCTAAAATAATCAAACTATTCAATCTACCATCTAGCTCTTATTGCTTAGCACTTATGATTTAACTGCCCTCTTTTATAGAAATTGCAGCTCATATCCTAAACTGATGCAGGCACTATTTCCAAACTATCCAACTTTCATGTAAGGGCATCAATTTTGGCTTCTAATGAAGTGATTGCATTATCATTATGAACTCATCTTCTTAGCTTAGGCTTTTAGCAAGCATTACCCTACTAATAATCATTTAAGGCAATAATTTCAATGAACTTCTAAAGTTACTTTAATGTGTTGAAAATTGTAGTCCCTCTAAAGGATGCATCTCTAAGCTACTTCGTGGCAAAACTCAAACCACTATGGAATTTTTGCATTAACATCCTTGAATCAAAACCACGATGGGGACATTTTCTCAGTATCTCCTTCCATCTCTCCCATGCATCATACAAAGTGTTGAACCAAGGTGGTTCTAATCATGTATTTTGATGATGACAAAACATTATTATTACTAATGTTTAAGTGTTTGAA
>JAOXYD010072165.1:0-12600 GCA_028565735.1 Pinacopodium congolense
TTGTCCAACAATTTAGGTAGATTTCTCATATCCTAAGTTATTTCTTAACTTATCTATTTCTTAACTTTATTCTAAGTGTTTAGTTTAAAATAAGCATTAATCGCTTCATTTAAACAAAAGAAAGCCCATAATCATGCATGGAATCATATTTAGTACATATTCAGGTCATTTACTAACCACTTCCTAACAACAAACTGAATTAGCCACTCATTTGAATTACGAAACAAAGCATATTCATCATGTTCTTGAATAAATAAGAAGAATAAGTGGATTTCAATGTAAAAATAAGTTAAAATGCGTCACAAAAGGCTAAAAACACGTTTAAAAATCTGAATCACCTGTCCAACCTCTTAGAATTCTCAAATACAAGCTAAAATCTATAAAATAAGACCAAAAAGATGAAGAACACAAGAAATAAGTCATAGAACTAGAGACAATATGATTTTAGCTCTCAATTTCGTGTTCTCTGTGTTCCTCTCTATTATTTTTGGCTTTAAAACTTCCATATATATGTCAGGAGCAAGTGGAGCAAGTTGTAACTAATGAAGAGAAAGATCCAACTAGAAAAGTGTCAACTGCTACTTAAATGATGCTTGTAGAAGAGTTCAATGATGTCATTTTACTACCACCATTTGAGGTCCCAGAAAAGAGTTAAACGTAGGGCTTAGAGACTTAAAAGCGGTCTGCTTGCTACCACCATTTAGCACCTATTTTTGCTTCAATCTTCATATTTACTTGATTTTCACTTCAATTGGTTTATAATATGTAAATTAAAAAAATTAGAACATAAATGAATCAATTAAACATAAAAATAGAGGTAAATTAACATAAAAACATCATAAAAATTCATAGAAAATGAACCCATATCATTTAATTTTCTCTTTAAGTCAATTTCTGTCGAACTCCAACATTAAAATATATCTTCTAAACTACATATCTTTAAAAGTGTCACCATAAACTAAATTATTAGTGACAATTGTGTTTTGTCATCACCAAAATATAGATTAGAACATCCATTGGTTTAAAAATCTCTCTTTTTATAATGACAAAATATGTAATATTACAGAATAAAAAATACATATAAAACAAAACATATATATGGCAATATAGAGGAATAGTTCCCTTAAATCCATACATCATGTAATCATAATTCAAATGACTATCTAGCTTATCCAAATTCATCTACTATCACACCACTTCTTTTTTTAAAATCATCAAAAAGTTATACATAAATTCACATGTAATTATCAACTTATACTTTACCATAATGAATTCCATCAATAATACCTAATTCTCTTTTAAAGCATGTGATGCCTGCTCCTTCTAAATTTATGCATCGGTAAAAAACACATCAAAGCAATATAATATTTTTTTTATTGACCCTTATATGATACGTAAGAGGGAGGGTGAATTATATGATTATAAATTTTTTCTAAATCTTAATTTAATTGTAAAAAATTATCCTATAAAATGTTGAACAATATGGTTTGAAGTAAAATAAACTTAAAAAGGGAAAAAAGGAAAGAAAATAGAGAAGCAAACTGATTTTGCAGTGGTTTAGTGTACAACTCACACCTATCCAAATTCATCTAATATCACTTCTTCTTTTGAAATCATAAAAATATATACATAAATTCATAAGTAATTATCAACTTATGCTTTACCATAATGAATGTCCATCAATAATACCTTTTTTTTTTAAAGTATGTGATGCCTACTCTTTCTAAATTTATGCATCAGTAAAAAACACAACAAAGCAATACAATATATATATATATATATATTTGTTTTTATTGACCCCTAAATGGCACATAAGAGGGAGGGTGAATTATATGATGATAAAATTTTTCTTAATCTTAATTTAAGTGTAAAAATATATCCTATAAAATGTTAACAATATGTTTTGAATTAAAATAACCTCAAAAAGTAAAAAGGAAAGAAAATAAAGAAGCAAATTGATTTTATAGTAGTTTAATGTATAACATATACCTACATCCATTCTCTAATACCTTGTTGGAAATTTTACTATCACTATTTTCTTTAACAAGTGTAGATCAATCCTTTTATAACCACTCTCTTTTTCATCAACAAGAGTAACCCTTACAATTTCACTTTAACAATTTTACTACCCCAAAAACATTTCAAAAAATTCTTTACTTCTCAATGCAAAGTGTTTAAAGGAGGTTATAAACAAATCAATGAACAATGCACCAAAACTTCACAAAAACACACTTAAAACACCCAAAAGAATACATAATTGCTTCCATAACTCAATTTGATGCTTCTTAATACTTCTTGATTCATAACACACACTCCTAGATACCTATTTATAAGTGAAAATCATCCTACTAGCCATTTATAATCATTGAAATATAATAAAAATATATATAACAAAATTTTTCTTATTGGAACTATTCCGAAGCTATTTTTGAGCCCCAATGATTAATTGCTCAAATGTTATAATCGATAGATACATCCCATTAGTTGAATATTCTCTATAAAATTGGCACACTATTCCACCAATACCAAACCAAATAGTGGTTGACCAATTTCTTCAGAAATTGGTTCTTCACATTTTCAAAATATTTTAACACTTTTAAGCAACCCTAAACATATCCTAATATTTTCAAACACTTGTTCTTTACATACAACCTTCAAGCTACTTATTCAAAAATTAAAATTATATCAAAAGAGTTATTTAAAAACTTTTTCCAAACAATTATTCTTGATTATATAACTTATATACATAAACATGAATACATTATGCATGATTTGAGTCCATAAACCCTTTGAGAGGACCAAGATAAAATCTACAATAAAAATTACAATTATAACATATTTAATAATGCTATCTTGGATTGATCTTACTTTATAGCCCTTATTTTTCATGAATTCCATATAAACTTTAATGGCTCTAAATTATATCTCTTATCACCTTTTCTTTAATCCTATCTTTTCAAAATGTCATAATATAATAAAACTATTAGTATTAAGATTGTTTTGTCATCATCAAAAATTAAGTATAACCTCCTTTGGTTTAATATATATATAGACCATCATACATACCCAAAAAAAATCACATTTAAAAAAATATAATCCTACAAATCTGATACTCTCTCCCCTCCTTAAAAAATAATCTATCATAAATAAAAGTGCATATAAAAAACATTTCTTCAAATCACATACTAATTTAAAAAATTATACAAATTTAAAAATCATTCTATTTTACTCTCCTTAAATACATGCAAACAAAACTTTTCCCTTTACAATGTTTATGCCAAATCAACATTTTCACATAATCTCAATATTAAATCAAGCATATACCTCTTATGGTTATCTCTTTTTTTTTTTCTTCTTACTTGTTTCAACAATGTATTTACTTAATTAATTCATGTAACGATTTTTTTTAATTTGCTTTTGAATTAAGATAAGTTATTGCTTCTACACTTGACATCTATTTGATCACCTCTAACAAAGAATTCAACATACTCTAGGTACCTATACAAAATTGAGTCCTTAAGGATTAGCTTGTTAAACATTTTTCAACCTACATTCTAGAGGATTGATTTAACTATCTTTTTTTTAGTAAAAGAAAATCTTTCTATATGTTTAAAATCTCCACAAAAATAACAAATCATGTTTGCATTGAATGAGAAACATGAGTTCTCATGTTTTTAAACCTATATATATTCCTAAGTCTTTTATCATTACATGTTATAAAAAAATACCTTAAATTTGTGTGAGGTATTCTCCTATGATTGGATTCATATATATATAGGGTGTGAAAATTAATCATGATTTTTTGTCTAAAATTAGGCTTAAATGAATTTGATTATAATTGTGTTTTCCTATAAAAATTATGTCTATTCCTACCTTGATGAATTTTCCTCCTAGGTTTTGATTTAGAGCCATACTTAAAAGTATGATGTTTTCTTTGAGATTGTGACCTAGACGATGATGTAATGTGTACATAAGATGGCCTAGGTATACATTCATCATTCAAATACCTTAATTTTATAAAAGTGTTTTTTTACCATTTGATGTGGTACTTCCATGAGTAAATCCTAAATCATGCATATCATTTAGTGCCTTTAGAGATCTTAATATGCCTTCCAATTTCTCACTCCCTTGAGAGAATTTTGATAACAACTCCTTGACTGCTTTGATTTCCTTCTTTAATTCCTTATTCTCATGCATTAATTTATGCTTATTATTATTGACAACAACCATACTCTTAAATTCTAACATTTTATGCATTTCATTCTTTAATTTCTCATTCTCTAACATACAAGTATCCAAAATTTTCAATGTCTCTTAATGTTAGGAATAAAGTTGCTTCCTTTCCAAAATCATTATTGCTAAGCATTTAACCATTTCATCAGATGTTAAATCATTAGCATAAATATCATCATCATCATTTGAATTTTTGGAATAAGAAAGTACCTCATTATCCTTATTAGCCATAAGGCTCATGCTTCCAACTAAATTCATCAATTCTTCACTTTTACTTATTGAGGTGCCCTCACCATCAATCTCCTTATATTTGAAGACTTGGAATAACAAACCTCTTACTTTTAGAATAACTTCCTCTTCATTGCAATTCATTTATCCTCATCTCATAGGTGAGGAGTGACCTAAACAATTCTTCCAATAGCATGGTGGTTAAGTCTTTGGCTTCCTCTATGGTTGTCACCATTTATCCCTATGATCTTATAAGCAACCCTTTTCTCACCAACTCAACATTATTAGAGGTTTTACAAATACCTTTAAGAGAATTATATATATATATATATGTACATCAAGCATATATACCAGAAATTGATTTATTGAGTTTCATATAAAACAATTCAAATTGATGCACAAGCATACTTATTTTATTTCCCTTAACTTGATTCTTGCCTTTATGTATGACTTCTAAAATATGCCAAATTTTATGAGCAGATTCACATTAAATCATTTATACTAAATATACAAAATAAAATATGTATAGTTTTGCTATCTAAAGACATTATTTTCTTATCATGAATATCTCATTCTTCTTTTGGTTTAACTAATTTTTGTCAACTTATAACCTTAATGAGAATATATGGACCATTTTTTATAACTTCTCAAAGATATCCACTTATTAACAAAAAGAAATATTTCATCCTAATTTTCCAATTTATGTAATTGTTACCATCAAACAAAAGGATTTATCTATTTGTAACATATTGATCTACTCAATATTTCATTATAAATAAATGCAATGTATGAGTCATAATTCTAATACCAATTATTCGCCTTGTATAGTATCTAAAAGAGGGGTGTATTAGACGATTTGAAATTTCTTAAACCTAAAACTAATTTTTCTAACATATAATTCTCCTAACCATAATTCAATTATAATGATGATGACGATGATGTCAATTTATATCAGTATGATTGTAATGACAAGCAAATAAAAAGAGTGAAGGAAAGAAGATACACAAACTAATTTTATAATGGATCGGTAATAACTCTTTGCCTAAGTCCACCCTCTAAGTCATAGTTCGAAATTTCACTAATAATTAATCTTCTTTGGACGTGAAGAGGAACCATTAACAATCTTCTTTAAATGGTGAAGAAAAAACCTTATAATCTTCTTTAATGGGTGAAGAACAACCCTAAACCATCTTCTTTAATGAATGAAGAAAAACCATTAACATCAACCTCAAGCCAAAGCTTCTTAATTGATAAAATACAAATCAAGGTATCTCACTTGAATATCTCAATAATCTTGGGCTCGACCAACACAATATGAATACACCAATAACTTAAGCTTCTAAAAAAAAAGTTCAACTTTCACAAAAAAAAGTTTAAATTCCCAAAACTTCCCAAAACTTAAAATTAAAATCCTTTTAGAATAGCTATTTATAGGCCTAAAAACCTTGACTAGTCATTCATAACTGTTAGATATAATAAATTCACTAAATCTACTTATAACAAGCTAACCATTGGATAGATTTTAGGATCATTAATCGATCAATTGGATGTATGGGTCAACCAATTTGGCATACTGGTCGACTAATACCCTATTCTAATCGATCAGTCTAATAACTAGTAATAAACATATAACATTTTTCTTTTACACTGAATGACCACTTACTTACATTAGTCGACCAATGTCTCTAAAAAACACATACCAACCAACTAATATCCAAAAAAAAAAAAACATACATTAGTTAACCAATAATTTTGAAATATTATTTTTAAAAATTTTCAGAACTTTTTCTAATTTTCATGACCCAAATTAAACATGTGATCAAAACATAAAACCTAGGAACCGAAGTCCTTAAATTACATATAAGTCTAATTACTAATAACAAATACATCCATATAAGCTAAATGATAACACAACCACACATAAGGAAACAAATAATACTAATACTAATAATAATAATATAATAATAATAATAACAACAACAACAACAACATATGTCAGGAGAAAATTTACAATATAACCATCATGTTATTAAAATGTTGAAATATAAGTACAAACAAAATTCATTAAGAAAATACATAAAAACAAGAATTTAGTAATCGACACTCCTTAGATATCACTACTATGAAGTCGATAGTAACTGACCTAAAAAATAAGGTTGAGGGAGTAAGACCTCATTAAGTAAGCTCATATCACCTTACAACACCTAGTGACATGCTCACACATAATAATATATTGATATTATAATAAAAACAAGAACATGATGCATGTCAAACCATATCTAATACACAAATAATCATAGAGAAAGAGTGTCTGTAAGGCCCTAATCTCCAATGGTAATCCTCACAATACTAAAACCTCAAATAGTTATAGGGAGTAAAATATCAATAATGACCCAGTCATACACATATACCTATAATAGGCTCGCTTAGTCTAAAGGGGTTGTAGGGAGCCAAATATCACCAACAGTCTAGCTATTACTCAATACATCCAAAAACACAATCACTTTAATATATATATATATATACACATATATTAATCAAAGCCTTGAATATAAGCTAAGCATTAACCAAGATCAATCTGTATTATATCTCAATATCATGAAATATCGTAACATCTCTCATGATCATAACCTAACACATCATGCACACACAATCCAATATAATAGTAATATAATTCCATATAACAAGCACACTGTCATATAGAGATTAACATAGATGTATGTAGTATGCCTTAGGTACCCAAACTCACATATATCTATATAGATATCATAATAATATTCTGATTGCAATCGGTCATACATAAAATTACCTTAAATTAATATATTTTTTAATACACAAAATTACAATTTACTTAATTCAAGACCAACTCTTCGACAAGTGCACTGGTTGTAACAAGAAATATAGTGGAGTATTTTTAAGACTCTGAGTATTAATCCTATGACGAAGTGTGTATGTGATTGTAAGTACCAGGTCAATCAGATTACAATTATCTAGAGAATCAAAGTTTTATAAATTAAGAAATTAAAATCAAAATTACAAAACTAACATAAAAAGCTTAGAAAACTTCCAATCAAGTGCAAAAGAGTTTAAGGTTGCTTTAACTGAAAAAAATTTTGGTGGTTGATGATTTAATCAATGGATCAGTGAAAATTAATCTAGGTCTTCACTAAATTAAGGCAACGCTATGATTAAGACACTGACTTATCTCTATTAGTCCTATCCTAAAGTTTGGTTATGCTTCAAACTTAGGTAATAGGCTTAAAGCTTAGGAAATCTAATCTTAAATTTCCCTAATTCAAGATTAGCATCCTCATGATTAACCAAGTCTTTGGTTATTTCACTTATTTAAACCATGTTGTTTATTTATTTTTCTAATATCCTAGGTAGAGATTGTTGGATCCTAGATTATCTTATGGCCATATTCTAAGTGATCAGTTCAAAACAAGCATTAAGCATTCAATAAACAAAGATGAATTCATTAATCATGCATTAAATATTAATTCACACAACTAACCATCAATAAATCTATTTAACAACCTAGCTAAAATGAAATTAAACATTCAACACAAAAATTAATCAAAACTAACAAGATAATTAAAACCTTGATTAATTAATAAATAAAACCATAATATATAAGATCAAAGGATATAAATCATGAAAGATGGATCTAAGATGATTAACTTACTCTAATCCATATGATTATAGCTTCTGGAACTCATAAAAAACCTACAATTGTTATTTAAGAAAGATTGAAACTAAAAAAAATAAAAGCAACCTAAAACTACTTTGATCTAAAAACTAACTAAAACAAAGGTGTTTAATTCCTAAATTTGAAACTTTAAACATCTAGGAGAGGCATAAATTTATAGTGAAGATGCAGCTACAAGTGGAGAAAGAAGACAAGTCGTAATTGTTAAAGCAATTGGCTAAAGAACATGGCTACCGCCTCAATACGGCAGGTTCACCGAATGAATACAGCAAGTTGGAGCCCGTCGTATTAGTCCATTTCTTCGACACCCATATGGGGATCTCCAAGAGCAATACAGTAGGTTGACCAGACCACTATATTAGTCCTAGAACTGGTCCTTTTGCCTCTTATTTGCTCCATTCTTCAAATATTTACATTAACATATAAATTAAACAATTTCAAATATAAATTAAACATTTATGCACTGAAATAGGGGTAAATATACAATAAATAGCATCCAAAAACACTATGAAATTCACCCTTAACATATTCACATAGACATCACGATAATAGTTATACAATTATGTTCATATATATACATATTATATCTATGTAAGTACTATATACTATACACATGTATATATATAGGGGATCTACCCTAACTTAGCATGTAATCATCCATGCTAATATTGAATCATGTTGAAGGGCTAGTATGGATTCTACATCAATTGATGGATATAAACTTACTTGATCAGTATATTCCTTTATTCATGTCTTGTAATCTGGGTCTTACTCTTAGCCTACCTATAAAATGGGAAAGAAAACATCTAAATTAGCTTATCCATATGCTATTAGGTTCAGTTAACAACCTAAGCCCCATTAGATTTGTTGGGGTGATCTAATTATGAAGTTTGGTTATTAACCTTATTCTTAACTAAACTTTACAAGAATTTAAATTCTTAAATTGTTAAGAACTTCACTATAATTCTTAAGGGAAGACTATTAACATAATTTATAGAATTTTTAAAATTTTGAAAATTTCACTGAAACAATCACTAGAAAAAATAACTCTAATAACAGAAAAAAAATTCGATTTTATAACTTAATAATGTATATACCAATGAAAACTCTAAATGAGAAGAAAATATTTTATAAATACAAAACATTTAGATTTTTAATAAATTTGGATGAATTGAAGAAAAATAATTTTAGATGGCTACTAGTTTCTCCTTTTAGTTTAGGTCTTCATTCACCTCCATACTTTGCGTCTGGAGTATATGAGAAGGATTAAGAATGTATTTTTGAAGCATGGAATGTGGAATACTGGGTGGACTTATGACACATTTGGGGATAACGTTAATCAATATGTCAAGTTTTTAATTCTCCATATCATCTCGTAAGGTTCAACATACCTTAAAATGACTTCTCTCTTTTCCTAAACCTTATCACACTTTTTATTGAAGATACCTTTGGGAATACTAAATCTTTGATTTAGAATTCTAACTCATTGTGCTATGAGTCTGTATAGCTTTTTTTTCTGTTACATGCTATCTCTATCTATGTTGATCAATGGACTTTTCTCTAATGTGATCTTAAATAGTTATGAGCTCCTTAATTACCTCTCACCTACCTTATTCCAACACATTAGTGATCTGTATTTTCATCTGTACAATACCTTATAAGGTGTCATCTCAATGCTATTATGGTAGCTATTGTTATAGACAAAGTCGATTAAAGGAAAGAGTAAATCCCAACTACCACCAAAGTCTATCATGAACATCTTCAACATATCCTTTAGGATCTAAATTATTCTCTCTTATTCCTCATAATTTTGAGGATGGAATAGCATGCCAAAGTCCATTCTAGTGTCTAATGCTTAGTATAACTTTCCCTGGAACTAAGATGTGATTTGCGAACCTGAATTGGACTTGATATATACTCATGCGAGTCTAGATACTGAGTAAGTGATTTTAACTCATAAGAAATGTACTGGCTTCATCAAATTATCTACGATCACCCAAATCAAAACATATCTATTCCTTCTATATGGTGGACCAGCTATGAAATCTATAGTTATAATTTCTTATTTCCACTTAGGAATTGGTATTTGATAAGGATGAATTTTGTTATGCTTTTGTATGTGAATTCACTTAAATTCATCCTTATTTTCAGTTTAAAGTACTCAATTTATGTTATTATGTGTTAAATGGTAGGTTTAATCCCTTAACACAAGTTTTAGATCAAAGCATCAAGTTTTGGAGAGAATTGGAGTAAAAATTAGAAGGAAAGCTACTATCCAAAACATTAATGGCAATTGAAGGCAACCTGCCACATAAGTTACAACACCTGCCATAGAAGTTCAAAGACAGGAACTTATATGGTTTAAAGTAAACTACTATAGAGGTTGCTAAACTATTGTAGAACTAGCTAACGTGGAAAAAAAAGGTAAAGTGGTCTTTGCCTAATCTAGAGCCTTACCCTAATTGGAAAGGGTATAAAAGGCCTAAAAGGAGGCAGAGCCATCATCATCTTTAGAAATTTTCCATTTCCCTTAGGCTCTCACCTTATTCTTGTAATTTTCTTCACTTTCTTAGAGCTTTAGGTTAGATTTTCATTCTGTTTGGTTTCTAATCTCTCCAACTAGTCATTTTAGGCAGTATTTCTCTTCATTTATAGTTGTTAGATGTTTTTATTAATATATTTTCACATTTTCATATTCTATTATATTTGGATTATATGTTTGATGGATTTTGAACTTGAATATCATAAACAATAAATAGATGCTTGATTTTAATTCAATATATGACTTTCCTTTCCAATTCCAAACCTTATTTTAGTTATTTAACACTAGGTTTGTGTTTTTTTAGTTCTGTCCTTATGGATTAATGGTTTTTTTTTTGGTGGATTGACTCATTATTTTCCTTTATTTTGTGAAGTTGTCAATGGGGTTTTTTCTTGTAATTTAAGTTTATGCATGTTCTTAGGTATTAGATTGTTTGATTTCAAATTTTGCATTATTCTAGAGTGCTAGATGTTTTGTTTTAGTCTTGGGTTTTGCATTTTGGCTTAAATTAAGATGATAATTAAAGTAAAACCTCAGGTTTTCATTAGATTAAGATGGAATCCCAATTTTT
This sequence comes from Pinacopodium congolense, assembly GCA_028565735.1. Lineage (NCBI taxonomy): Eukaryota > Viridiplantae > Streptophyta > Magnoliopsida > Malpighiales > Erythroxylaceae > Pinacopodium > Pinacopodium congolense. Next base: position 11,284 of record JAOXYD010072165.1, read on the forward strand.
CAATACTTGGCTTATATTTTCCAGCCTTGATTTCATTTGATTAAGTATTGATTATGTTTATTTAACTTTTGTTTTGATTAATTTGAGCATGTGTGGCTAATTTCTTATAAGGTTTGAAGGTACTTAAGGGATAATGGGTGATTATTTATGAGAATGAAGTTGAGATTTTATGGAATTGGTGTCTTTGTACATAGGTTAAACTGAAACCTTGGTTTAATGGCAAGAGGATGGAGTTATTGCTGGGCTTGAACACCCTTTTTTATAATTCCTAATTAGATTACTAGTATTGAGCTTTTGATACATAATAGTCAGTAGCGATTTTTGAAATTAGCAATAGATTAGTTAGATTTGTATATAAACTTAAGCAATTAATCTAAGGTTCCAATCCTTTAGGTTACACTTTCTAAGTTTTCTTGTTAGTGGCCTAAGTTAGTCATTCTTTACTACCTAATGCTTCTTCACTATTAAACTTGGAGAGCCTATTTAAGGTTATAGTGGAGTTAGGGGAATTTCTAAAGCTTGTTAGATTTATTTATTTTGAAAAGACTAAGGATTTGAGAACTTGTTCGAATCCATAGGCTAACATTTAAACTAAAACTTTATTTATTTAGATTTGAGGATCAGTAATTGTCTTGGAATCCTAATAATACCTTCAGCCCATTTCTTTCATATTGCTATTAGTTTTGTCATATTTCTCATTGTGTTTACCTCTTTAGTTGTATTCCTTACACCTTAACTTATTTAATTCTCATTGCATCAGGGGTTTTTGTTTTTATTTTTTCTATACAACATTTGAAATAGTAATTACATCTTAGCCCCTTGTTCTTTGACCCTAACTCACTATACTACATAATAAGTTTCAATTAGATTTATTATTTAATAGTTAGCGACAAGTTATCAAATTTTGGCACTATTGTTGGAAAGCTGGTATGTGTAATATGTTGTTTCTTGTGTTATCTTTATTTTTATTTTTACTAATATTTATCACACTTTAATTTTTTTTTTCATGTCCCACAGTTTTTCAAACACATTCAATTGCGAAAATTTGTTAAGGACAACAAGGGCTCATTACTTTCTCCATTTAACTCTTTTTCTTTTACTCTTATTAGAGATCATACCAAGTTTTATCAGAGTGAGCAAGATAGCCATACTTATATCTCAATGCATAATTAAACTAAGGGCTTTATCTTTCAATGAATGATATGAATGGATAATGACAATCTTGAAAGCCTAAACAAACTTAGTATGGCAGAAATCAAACACAAAAACGTGTATATGTTCAATCAATATGATCAAGATGCTCAATTCACAAATTCT
>JAOXYD010072186.1:0-12599 GCA_028565735.1 Pinacopodium congolense
TTTGTATGACTTATGTAAGTCATGAAATAATGTTTAGTTAAAGGTTAAATAAATGAATAAATTGGTGATTTGGTAAATTAGATAAATTGATTGTGTTAAGTTTGTATAATTGTAAAATGTGTTAAGATTTGATTAATATTGTTTTGTTTGTGTTGAATTTGGTTAAGATTTGATTTGGATTGACTGGGCTGAGATTTAGGCCAAAAGTGTGCTGATCCAGAAGAGGTCGGTCGACTGAATGATCATATTGAAGAGGTCGGTCAATTGAAGATATACTGGTCGACTGAATACCAGTGTTGAAGGAAGCATCGACTGACTGAAGGCAGATCAATTGACCAAACCTTGAGACTGGTCGACTGAAACAATTTTCTAAGATCGACCGATCGAATGATGTTTATCGGTCCACTGAACATAAAGAATATGCAATGGTAAGTGGACAACGGCTAGATTTGCAACGGATACATCATTTAATGGGAAGAACATTGGACAATGACTAATTGAGCTTATGAAGAGTATAAATAGGTGTGTTAAGTATTGTTTATGCATAAAAGAAATGTAGAAAGTATTTATACAATATTGTTGAGTATTCTTGAGGATATATGAGCTATTAGTGATGTTGTGGTTGTACTTTAATGAAGGTTATTCTTAAGCCATAAAAAGAGTGTTATAGGATTATTCTTGAGCCTTGAAAAAGGAGAGTGATAGGCTATTCCTTAGCCTTAAAAGGGAGGGATTTGAGGTTATTCCTTAGCCTTAGAAAAGGAAGTGAAAAGTTATTCTTAAGCATGTAAAAAGGATTGTATTAGGTATTCTTGTTAATTGCAATAAGAACAAAATTTCAACAGTGGTGTTGGGGACTGAATGTAGGACAAGTGGATTGCGACAAACCAGAATAAATCGGTTATGTCTCTTCTTCCTTTTTTTTTAATTTTTATGCAATTGATTTAATTGTTTAGTTAATTGTTGTTATTTAATTTGTATAATAAAAATATTGTTTAGCTTCCACATTTAAATAAAATTGGTAAACAAACTTAAGCTGATAATATTAAAATGAATTTTTAAGAACCTAATTCACCCCCTCTTAGGTGCCAAATATGGCCAACAATTGGTATCAGAGAGTAGGTTTCACATTAGATTAATTCTAATGAATTAGTGACTAAAGATAGATGGCACTTTTTAAAGAAGTTTATGAAGCCCCTATGTTTAGTGGAGAGAACTTCTTGGTTTGGAAATGGAGAATTGAAATGTTCATAAAGGGTAATAATTTAGATCTATGGTTTAAAATTATACAAAGACATAAAGTTTTAACAAAATTAGTAAATGGGAAATTAGTTCCTAAAAATGAAAATGAATGGGACGAAGAGGATAGAGAATTAGTGTCTTTGCATAGTCAAGCCTTAAAAATGTTACGTTGCGCCTTATATAAAAACATTCTTGATAAAGTTTCAATGTGTGTCTCCGCTAATGCTATATGGTGTATATTAGAACATTTGTATGAAGGTATAAATCATGAAGAGGTGTTTGGAGTTATTAAGGAAAAAGTAAAGTTGGAGATCCCCAACGAAGAATTCAACGCATGTTCCATAGAGTAAGAAGAGGTTAATCCTAGTATTAATACTTGTAGTGATATGTTAGCTACTTACTCAAAATCCTATAATGATGATGAATGTGATGTAGAACACACTTATGAAGAGATATTAGAGCATATAGAAGAATTAACTAAGAAGTATACTAAAACCTCAAAATTGCTTGATGGTCGTAAATTAGAAAATGAAACTCTTAGGAAAGAAGTTGAATCAAAGAATGATATTGAATATAAGATGCAAAAATTAATAGAATAAAATAGTTTTTTGAAGAAACAATTGGAATCAAAATGTAATGTTGTTCATAACGACTTAGTAAAAAAAATGCATCTAATAGAATGGAGATAGATACCCTTAAAGATTCACTTGCTAAATTCATTAAAGGGAACGAGAAGTTAGAAAACATGTTGAATGGTCAAAAGGCTATAAATGATAGACATGGTTTAGGTTATATAAGTGATAATGATCCTTCCTCTAGTATGACTAAATTTGTTAAAGGTAAGAACTTAGAGGAAGAAGAGCCTAGGCCATCCCTTTTAAAAATGTTTCTAGGCCTTCATCATCTAGCTCCCATCATAAAAAGAATCATCATGCATTTTTGTATGCATCAAAATTATCATATAAAAAGAATGTGCATGTACCTAAAAATAGACATAATTTCTTTATAAATGCACACCATCAAAATGATGCATATAAGCCTTCTACTTCATATGTTCCTCATAATCATATATGTGTATCTAGAAATGTTTACCATGGTCATCATATGCCATTAATGCCTCTAGTCCATATTCTAGACAAGATTGTCATCAAAGTAAAATTTTTACATCTAGATATGCATATAAGAACAATTTAAGACCTCATCATGATACATTTAGAAGTTTTAATGGATGTAGACCAAGACATGCTCATAAATTACGGAACTCTATTATCTTGTCATTTCTATGGTCGTTTTAGATATATTCATCAATTCTGTTATGATTGTTTAAATGAAAATGTTTTGTAGAATGGATGAGAAAGATATAAAACTAACCATCAAGGACCCATGATGACATGGTTACTAAAAGTTTATTAAATTTATTTTATAATTATTAAAGGGCATCCCCAAGAGCATAAAAGAAAAATAAATTGTTAACATTATTGAATCAAGGACATAAGTGATGTTATGTTTGTAAAGTCTTCTTTAAGGGTACATCTTTAAGGGACACCCCTAGTTACTCAACTAAGTGATGTTCTTTAGTAAAGTCAGAGTGTCATTTGACCTTTTTATGTGAAGGTGTGTACTTTTTAAAGGGTACACCCCCAGTTACTCAACCAAGTTACAGCTCATAACCAGCCCATTGGCTCTACTCTTAACTCTTTTTTCTTTTGATTTTTTTTATCACCTAGGAGTTAGCAGAGTAGTTATGCGATTCTTTATTTTACTTATATTGTGAGCTTATATCCTTACTCTCTAATCAATTCTTTATATGAATGATCACTCTTAATGCCTACCAATTAATTCAAGTTATTAATAAAGTGCATCCAAACAAATGTTAAAGAAATAAGACAAGGTGATGTTGGTTTTCTATTAAGGTTCAAAATCAAATTTAATTTCCAAATTCAGCAATTAAAGTAAAAATTTCTTTCTTTCACAATTTTAAACCAACATTGATGGCAAGTGCATCAATCACAAGTACTATATGGAAATATTTTTTATCTAAGTTGTCATTCCATTGGGATTTACCAAATTGAAAGTACTAGACCAAAATTAGGTTGCAATTATTTAGAGATTCCAATTAAAATGAAATTAAAATGTCAAGTTATGTAGAATAACTTAGTTGGATTAAAGAGGATTGCCTAATTGATAAATTGGTTATGTAATTCGTCCTTACTGATCTAAATTGATTAATTATGGAATGAAAGGCTTGTCCTAGGGTCACTTATCTAAATCAAAGCCATGCTATGGTTAAGACATAGCTTTTTCTCTAATTGTTTAAGATGAAGTTTGGTCAAGCATCAATCTTTAGACATTAGGTATAAAATCTAAGAAGCTTAACCTAAAAATTCCAATTTTTAGATTATAACCCCCAAGATAAACCAAGGTTTGGTTATTGAATGATATAAATTAGGTTGCTTAATATTTGTCCAATAAAATAGGTAGATTTCTCTAATCCTAGGTTGTTTCTTAACTTTATTCTAAGGGTTTAGTTTAGAATAAGCCTTAATATCTTAATTTAAACAAAGAACAACATTCAATCATGCATATAAATAGGTTCATCATATATTCATATCATTTCAGAACCACTCCACAACTAAAAATTGAATCAGCCACTCATTTGAAACAAGAAATATATCATACTATTTATATTCATCATGTTCTCGAACAAATAATAACGAAAGGTGATATTTTAGTATGAAAATAGGTTAGAATGCACTAATAATAGACTACAATCACGTTTACAAGCTTAAATCACATGTCTGAGATTCCATAATCCTTAACTTGCAAGTTAAATATGCAAAACAAGATTAAAAAGATGAAGAATAATAAAAAAGAGCCCTAAAATTAGCACAATATGATCTCTCTCCTTAATTTCATGTTCCAAGTGTTTCTTCTTATTATTTTTGACTTTAGACACTCTTCTTATATATTAGGAGCAAGTAGGAAGCAAGTTGCACAAGTTGAAACTAATTAAGTGGAAGATCTAGCTGGTTTTGTCTCGATTGATACTAAAACAACACTTGGTAGAGAGTAAAATGACGTCATTTTACCCCTCACATTTGAACCCTAGAATAGAGTAAAATGCGAGTCTTCAGTAGTTAAATGCAGGGTTGCTATGTACTATCATTTTGCTTTTGGTTTTGATCCAGTCATCACATTTTGACTCATTTCCACTTCAACTGAGTTGCCATCTGTAAATTAATCAATCCAAGACATAAATTAAACACTTTAACTTGAAGATATGAGTGAATTAACATCAAAATATCTTGAAAAACTATATCATATGAACTCTTATCAATTCCACCAAACTTAAACATTTGCTTATCCTCAATCAAATCATTCCATCATCAATTTTAAATCGACGCATAAGCCTTGGAAAATTAATTTCAACTTATCAAACAATGTCATGGAAGAGATGTCCTCAATCATTCGCTTAATATGACAAAAAAGAGGTTTTGAAATTGATTCATCTAATCAAATCACAAAAGAAATCAAACCACTCCATGCTTCTTCCAATACATCATAAGTTTATAATTTAATTCCAAATGTAAAATAAATTTAAACCAAGCAAAAAGTATCATCATTAAACAATTTTCACATCTTTAGCCAGTTAAACATAAAACTTAAATTAATTGTATGAGATTGGATTGGTTGAGAGGCAATTTAATATTTTTACACGAAGATGAACATTTTATCATGAATATTCCCAATCACTTAATTAAATTACCTCACGTCATCTGGCTACTAACACCACTCTTTAACTTCGACCAATTGTTTCGAAGCCAGCTGAGTGAATGAAAATATTTCTCACTTTTAATACTTAATTTCATTTTTTAAACAAGGATGATAAAAATGTATAAAAAATACAACGATTTGCTTAGAAATATTCATTATAGAAATGAACTGTGATAATGATCATAAGGAATTACTCATCCAAAACATAATGCGATTTAAAAACAATTGATCATCAATTATCAAAATAAAAAAGCATAACATCTTAATTTTTCAAAAGAATTAAAATCACAAGGAAAGATTTTCAAGGAATTACATCAAATCAAAATTTTTTCCCAATAATTGTAGATTACTTTGAAAAACATGATAAACTAACATGTTATAGGACAAGTAAAGGAAGTTTGCAAACACGACCACAAGTGTGCAAACATGATACCCCTACCTTATGCTTAAAGTTGAGCAATAGTCCCTAATGTTCATAAAGCCTAAAGAAAAACATGAAATGGGAGATAAGGAATAGGAAGCACCAGGATGATAAGTTCTCTTGATGATCCACTGAAATGAAGTTGGAAAGTTGAGTATAATCATTGAGAACAACAAGCTAGAAATCATAGAAAAAAGATAAAAGAACAAGTGCATCATAAACCAAAAAGAATGCTCCATATATGTATATAAACCATTAATGTACCCAAAAAGGGAGCATATACATCCAAATCCAAAATACATGAAGAGAAAGTGACTAGAGCAACAAAAACAAAAGAGCCTTATCTAGAAAGAAAAGGGCTAGCCTATGAACAAAAGAGTTAGGCTAGCTAGGTGGCAATTAAGCTCGAACATAATCCGATATGACACCTAGCTGAGTCGAAACTATGTCCACTTGCTCAGGAACATCATCAACCTTAGACTCAATCCTCAACATATGCTACTTTAAGGATGAAGCGTACCCATCTATTCCTCAGAAATATAAGGAGGCATAATTGTAGACGCATTAATGATAGGGGTCAAATAGATATGATTTTTACGATTAATTTGGTGAATTGTGACCCCTAATTCTGTGTTTAATTTTTTAATTAATGTCTTATAATGTTTGATTTGCAGAATGGAGTTTAATGATGAAGATTGGAGCAAAAACATCAAAGAACACCTCTTGTTCTTGTCCATTAACGGCACCATGAGAGGGTGTTGTTACTGAAGAACATGGGGTCGTTATTGAGTGCAGAAGTTGGGCCGTTATCAAAGTATGTGGCTTAAGATGCATGTTATATATGCTTTGATAATCATGTGTGCTTAAATCCGTTTTCCAGCTTCGAATTTGTGTTTTAATGTTTTAAGAGAGTCTAAATGCATGTTATAATGTTTGATTTTGTTTATTGAAGCTCTTAAAGTTCTAATTTTGACCTAATCAACTAAGATTAGAGTAAAGATAATCTAAGATCCAAGAAATTTACCTAGATTGTTGGAAAGATCAATAAACAACATAAATCAATCCTTACATGACCAAACCTGGATTATTTATGAAAGTTAGAGTTCTGGAATTAATTTTTCTGAACTCACCTTCTTGAAATTAAAGCCCATTGGCTAGATTTAAAGAATAACCAAATTTTAAACTAAGTTAAATGGATACAAGACATAAGTCTTAACCATAGCTTTGTCTTAAATTCGTGAAGGAACTTTAATCTACCTTTGAATGTGTTTTTAAACTCAATTGATTCATTAATCACTTATTCAGAGCCAGATTCCACAAGTTTACCATTTTTAGTAATTTTATAAATCATTTTATAATTCAAATTTGCAAAGGTTTTAAGCATAACTAAGATAGTTCTTTAATTTTATCTTTTTATCTTTAATCAATTAATTTAGAATTTCCTAGATAATTGTAATCTAATTAATCTAGTAATTAACTTAAGATTTCCATACATTTTTTCTCATGGGTTCTACACTCAGAATCTTAAATATACTCCACTTTATTACTTGTTCGATAGGTGTACTTGCCTTTTGTCACGTTAGTTTTCGCCTAATCTCATTTTGGTTTTTAAAGTAAAATCGGTTTAAAGAACTCCCATTTTTAATCATTCAACCAACGAACAAAAATAAAGAAGCATTAAGCAAAAGCATTATATGGAGTATTTTAGTGGATTTTCACCAGTCAATGATGATTTGGATAGGAGTAAAACAAGGCAGCAATTGGGAGCATAAAAGGGCAACCAAAGAGTATATGAGAAAAGTAATAAGTCATCTAAGAGAGGAGATTGTCCATCACAAAAAACACAACATGTAATAGGTCATTTATTCCATCCAAAACACAACACAATTGAGTTCCCTTGGGAAGTATAGAGCTACACATTTTGGACAACCTTTCTTTCCACTCAAAATGCATCTACATGAATCTAAAATCCTCGTGAAACGACGCAACTCGTTCGTGTTTAGAAAAGGGATTCGACATGGCAATAGTAAGCATGTTTGGAGGAGCTTCCAAAGTCTTGCAAAATAGGATCACTTGGAGTTTTCTTTCCTTGTAAACCACATAGCCATTGAAAATGCATTTTGAAACTTTCTCCATAACATAGTAAGGATTGAAGATAACACCTGCAAACAAAATAAAACACAATAGAAACACTAAAACCTACTACTACAGTTAGGTTGTCTCCTAATAAGCACTTCTTTAAGGTCTTTTAGCTGGACCTTAAAGTTAGGGAATTTTCAATTTAAATTTTAGCTTACCATCTAACTGATTACCTTCATGATTTGGTCATGGGGAAGCTAAATTCCCATGCCTTCTTGCAGCTTTAATTAAGTGTTCAAAAGCAGAACAAATCCTGCCTTTGATGACAAATAATGGATAACCTTTACCTTGAGCAAAGTACCTTGGTAAAAATGCAAAAATGACTACCTTTAGCATAAGATTTAACGTAGGCACACCTAGAAAATCTATGCACTCAATTGATATTTCAACTTTCATCAATTCATCATTTCAATTAACTATATTATTATTTGATTCATGCAACTCCTCTGATTGAATTTCAAATTCCTTTTCATCTTTATTGAAGTCACCAATGTCAAGCATATCATCTTGTTGACAATTAAAATCCATTGAGTCATGGTGATCTAATTCTTGAACATGTTCTTCATTAAAAACAACTAATTCATTTATAGACTCATTTAATGATGCACCTAAACTTTCATTAGTTTCACAAGTTTGCTCATCATTCATACACATAAAACTATCATCATCATTAGGCTCAAAAGGATTTGAAATCTCTGGATTAATATATTGCATATTCAAGGGTGCTAAGCTACTTGGTTTGAATAAAAGGGACTAATGGAACTGACATTAAGAATATTTTATATTTGATGTGGCTAAATGTTCCATCTGGGACTCTAATTGCATTTCTAAAAGAACTTTGCCTTTAACACCACTTTCTTGCACAAGTGAATGCATTTTCCTAAGCTACCTCAGTAAATGCTTCATTTCAATTAATGTTGAAATTCTAGATGCATGATTAGAAGAAGGATCATAAGGTGCCTTATAATTTGGTTCAGGATGACTTTGAGAATGAAAGAACTATCCTGAAGTAAAAGATCTTTCATTATAATGGTGCCATGCATAACCAAGGTAAGACGATGAATGATCAAATGCATAGGGTTTATGATATGCGTCATTGTTTTCCCACTTACTTTTTTGGGCTCATACCATTGACGATCTTGCCAATGATCATATTTTTGTCACATCGTAAAATTTTCTAAAGTGAAACACTATAAGATGCTCTACCACACAAATAACACATGAAGCAAACACAAAAAAAAGAACACAAAAAACAAGCAAGAAAAAGAAAAGCATAAAATATAAATAATATACATACCCTAGAGTAATTGACACCAATATATCCCCAATATCACAGCTATATCCCCAAAAACGGTGCCAAAAACTTTTTGGCATTGATTTGATATCACTAATTATCTTCAAATTAACCATTAAATTCACAAGTAATTCCAAATCAAATCCAAATCAACTTAACAACAGTGTACCGATATCAAGTAATAAAGTGGAGCACGTTTAAGACTTCAGAATGTCGAACCCACAGAGAAAATGTGTTAATACCAAGGCAATTGGATTAGAATTATCTAAGGAACTCAAGATCTTTAATTTCAAAGGGTGAAATTAGCTAAAACTAATAGAAAAACTTCCAACTTTGCAATTGCATTCCAAGTGATCTAAGGATTACAAAATGATTAATTTTCCCAGGACTAAGCCTAAATAACTTAACTAAGTTATGAAATGGATTGGGATTTCTAATCTAGGGTCTTCACTAAATCAAAACAAAGCTATGGTTAAGTCATTTCCTTTTCTCTAACATTCTTAGTTCATGGTATTGTCCACTCACAAGACTAAGAAGTAGGCTTAAAGTTTAGGTAGATCCAATCTTAAAAACCGTATTCAAGATTAGTGCCCTCATAATAACCAAGATAGATTTCTCAAATCCTTGAATTAAACCATTTTTTTTACTGAATTTTCCAATGATTAAAGTAGAGATTTTTGTATCTTTAACCATCTGGCACCATATTCTAAGTGGCCAACTCAAAATAAGCATTAAGATCTCAGATAAACAAAGATTATCATCCAATTATATGTTATAAATTCACTTAAGACATTTAAAAACCTATCCTCAGCTAGAATTTAGCTCAAAACATCATAAATAAGCAAGAAATTTTGGATTGATCAATGTAGCACACGTTTATGCCATATATGTGAAAAAAGAGAGCATAAAACGAGAGATTTAATGTTTAGAAAGCACCAAATGATGGAACAAACTGATAAACAACCTCCTCACATGTTTATAAACTCCTTTAAGTTTTTGTAATTGATTAAGAAATTGTTGTTGAAGTTGAAAATTTTCTAAAACTTTAAATTTATTACAAATTAAATCTAAATATTATATTTTCTATATTTTTAGTTTGTTCAATGGTAGAGAACTGGTTTATTAAAAGTAATATTTCTTCAAAACTTTGTCCTATACTTTGTAATTTTCATTCAGGGCTTTGTATATTTTAGGATAAAATGACGATGTTTTCTATGTTAAATCCTTAAAACAACCTGAAAATACAATATACAAAGCCTGGAAAACAAAAAGAAAAGAAAAACCAAAAAGCTAAGGTAAGAAAAGAGAACCAGAAATTTAATCTGAATTGCCTACCCTAATCTATACTAACTTCTCTAAAAATTTTCTTTAGGTCTTCTTATATATGTTACAGTAAGGAGGAACAAGTTAGAGCAAGTTGCATCTAGAAAATCACGTGGAAGCTACCAAAACTACGCTTAAAAGGAGTAAAACAAGCAGGCTATGTATGCGTCATTTATGTCCTCTACTTCGAGAGTGATATGGCGGTCTGGAAAACATTATGGTGGGCTGAATGAGCTAGCCATTTTAGTCTTTTAGACCTTTTTACTACATTTTCTCAGATTTTCTTCAAGAATGAGCTTCCATCTACATTGTACGACATTTATAAACATAATTAATCACTTTAACATCAATTTGAAGGTAATGTGCCTTAAAATTGGATTAAATTCATATGAAAATACATTAAAACCAAGGCCTAATAGTACTTCAAGTGCTTCAACTACTTGAGACAAAGCCAAATAAGATTAAAACTTATCAAAAGCAAATACCACCACCATCATCTCATTTTCAATGATGCTATAATTGTGTGGAGCAATGCTTAAACTTCTACTTATATAATAGATGGAATAAAAGAGTTAACCTTTTCATTGTCCTAGTGCAGCTCCCATTACAAAGTCACGTGCATCAGATTTTAATTCAAAAGGAAGAGACCAATAAGGAGATATAAAAGTAGGTTCAGTGACAAGTTTTTCCTTTAACAATTTAAATTATGTCATGCAATTATCATTAAAATTAAGCAAAAAAAAATTCAAGTAATTTAGTTAAAGGTAAAACATTTTTTGAAAAATCCTTGATCAACTATCAGTGAAACATAACATGCCCTAAGAAACGCCAAATAACTTTAACAAAGTTTGGTGGAGGTAGTTCTTTAATGACATCAATATTTGCTAGATCTATCTCTATGCCCTTCTTCGATATCTCATGACTCAAAACAATGCACTCCTTTACTATAAAATAAAATTTTCCCAATTTAAGATTAAATGAGTCTCTCCACACTTTTTCATAAGCTTTTCCAAATTCTATAAACATGCATCAAAAGAAATACCAAAACAGAAGTCATCTATGAAAATATCAATACAAGTCATAATCATGTAAAAAAAGATAGCCATTGCATCATTGAAATATAGTTGAAGCATTACACAATTTAAAAGGCATGCTTTTATATGCAAATGTATTTTTCTTTATCTTTTAGAGCTACTAGAAATTTTTAATTAACTAGAAAATCCATCTAAGGCATAATAAAAATTATGTCTAGCTAATTTCTCATTCATCTAATCAATAAAAGACGAAGGAAAGTTATCTTTATGGGTGGCATCATTTAATTTTCTATAATTTGTGCACATCCTCCACCCAGTAACTTTCCTAGTGGCTATCAATTCAGTACTTTCATTTTACATTAAAATAGTACCTTATTTCTTAGGCACCTCTTGAACAGGAATCACCCAACAAGAATTAAAGATAGGATAGATAATACTTGTGTTTAGAAGCTTAACTACCTCCTCCTTAACAACATCCTTCAAATGTGGGTTAGGTGATATCAAGGGTTACGTCAACGCTTTGTTTCCATCATCAATGAAAATCCTATGTGTTCAAATAGAGGGGCTAATTCACTTTGTATCGGTGATCATCCATCCTAAAGCTTTCTTATGATCTCTAAATATGCTTAAAAGCCTCCCTCTATAGTATCTATCAATAGTGAAGATATCATTACTGGTAAGTACTCAGGAGATTGTAAAAATGCATATTTCAAATGATTAGGTAGGTGTTTAAGTTCAAAAATAGGATGCTCTTCAATTGATGGCTTAGGTACCAGTTTAGATAGTCTTTAGAGAGGCTTATAGGTTCAATCTTGTGTCCATAATGTTTGTTCCACAGTAGCTTCATGTTCTCTAAGATCCTCATGAGACTCCTCGCCTAAATCTTCAAGTACTCCTTATGCTTCCTCCTTCAAAATTCCTATACAAACATCAAAAGAAGGATTAATGTCCTGAGATTATATTTCAATGAAATTGTTGGAGTCATGAGCAGACAAATGTTTCATAGTATCAAAGGCATCAAAAACTAGTTCATCTTGGAGTCTCAAGATGAGATTTCCATATTTCCCTTCAACTATAATCCTCATTGTAGCCCTAAATATTCTTCTGAGGATAATGGGGATGTCTTGATACTCTTCCATATTAAGAACCTAGAAGTCCACTAGAAAGATGAACTTTTCCACCTTAACGAGAACTTCCTCAATGCATCCTTTATAATATGTAATTGACCAATCCACAATCTTTAGTGAAACTATGGTTTATTTAGGGTCTACTGTTAGGTGTTAAATTTATAGTATTTTTGAATGTTATTTGATGTTAATTTAACCCTATTTTAGTGCTTAAATGTTCCATTTATGTGTTATTATGTTTACTT